>JAAVUK010000727.1:0-47749 GCA_014899095.1 Fusarium buxicola
GCCTAAAGCAAGCCTAAAGCAAGCCTAAAGCAAAGCACGAGTTATTTCCCAGGTGAGCGAGGCGTTGGGTTGGGTTGGCTATGAGGAGCGGTTCAGAGCGAAGAGTAACACAACAGCTACACGATAGAACAGGGGCTTTGTCCCAGCGAGTCTTGAATAGGCGTTAGCAGGCGAGAGTCAGTCTCACTGGATTGCAATGAAATGCTATCATCCATTCTGTGATATATATCTATAACATAACAACTCAGCCTACCACCAATGCCCAGTTACCCTCACCAATACAGCAAAGAACCAAAACTTCCCAGTACAACAGGGCCCAGATTGATTCCCCAGAAACCCCAACTCCTAACTCGAAATCATTCAACACATACCTGTTCTTTTCAAGGTCTATACGTTTACAGGCGTGTCCCGTTTTCGCCGATCTATCATGGATGAGTGCGTGGATCAATGACTGTATCTCAAAACGACAGAATATCCCACCCCCCGAGCACCGCTATATGCTATGAAAAACACTGAGATGAGAACAAAAAGAGATATAATGTATAGAGACACCAACAGTGCCAAGGTATGATTGGTAGGACAATAGGACGCCGTGGTGCGTTCTTTGGTCTTGTCCCTCATCCCCACGTTAATCATCGCAAAAATCCCAGATGAATCAACACGGAGTGATCAATATTTCTTGTATTTCTATAAATTCGTTAGCTGTCATCGAAAGAGACTAGGAATAGCAGCAACTTACCTCATCGATTCGTCGTCTGTTGTGTGGATCAATCGAGTTCGTCGCTCCCATCAGAGTCTGCCCGATTGCTCTCGTAACACCGACTGCCGGCCGGAAGATGATAGTTGGTGCTCGCCTGAGTACGGCCCTCGCGGCGCCAGTCGCCGACGAGCTCTCCATCACTTCACCTGGCACTGCGATGATCGCATCGCGCACGAGATTCACGTCTCTGGCGAGGGAACGATACCCGCCTCGGATGCCAGAGATGACGCCCGTAGGCTGGTCCGCATAGAGCGAGATCTGTCTCTTATCCTCTGGGTCAAGATCGTCCTCATCCCAGCCTTCATATGTGTGCTGTGGATCTGAAAGCATACCCTCAGCGCCTTGCAGCGCGTATTGTGTGCCCACAGCCAGTTTGGCACCCAGCTTCACCAGCTCAGTGCCTGTTGTACGAGCAAAGGCAGCGGCACCCTTGGAGATGCTCCGAATCACACGGCCATCCTTCTTGTACTCGCGCAGAGGTATCTCGACGAGATCTTTGAAGCCACTGCCAACGTTGACAATCGAACGGACAGGAGCAAGACCAGCCAGGATACCCGGAAGTTGATTCGCCTTGACGTCGGGCATCCAGATGTCGTTGAGTGTCTTGCCGAGTCTGTCAAACCCAGGAACACCGTAGAGGATGACGTGCCGTAGCACCATCCTCGCCTCCTCGAGTACGATAAAGTTCATGAACTCGGTCGTGTGCCCGGATCGGAGACCGGCGTAATCCACTCGCTTGGGCTTGAAGTCGAGCTTCACAGGTACATCGTTGACCTCGGCCCTTTGAAGGAAAGGCACGTCGCTCTGTGATGAATGAACAGGCACCTGATCGTCTTTGAACTCAAAGAAGCGCGTGATAAAGTCCAAGGCGTCCTGATCGACGTGTAGTCTCAGTGGTAGAAGAGTTGCCCGCAGGACAATTTCAGACGCCCCAAGTGATGGCTGCGGTTTGATGTTTAGCAACTCAAGATGAACCATACTGGTGCCCATCTCTCGCTCTCCCATGTCTTGATCGTACGTAGCAAACTTCTTCCACGTAGACGTCGATACATGATCAAATATATCTAGGTTATTTATGCGAACGTCGATACTATTCAAGGTCTCGCCAGAATCAGGCGGGTACACGAACAAGTCCACGTCAATGCCTTGCAACTCAAAGGTAATCTTGTGGTGCTTGCTGCGCCTGAGTTTGAGTCGTTTTGACCTCGGTTGGCGAGAGCGGGCGGTCCTGTTTGTCGTCGAAGTAAAGGCAGTGGTTGCAACAGACTCGGTCTCGGTCGCATTGTCGTTCAAACCTTCGTTGATGGCTCGAGACAGTTCCTGGGGGTCGCGATTGGCCGGAATACCGATGTAAATCGAGTTGAAGAGGAAGTCTCCAATAGTTTCTTCGTCCTCCAATTCCTCTTCATACACAGGGACCAGACCGGCGCGAGCTTGTCGTTCGTACGCTTTGGCTTCAACATCCTGAACCGCTTTGGTGATGACCTCTCGTGTATGGACCCAATCGTAGCCATCAAAAAGGTTCCATATCACATGGACATCTCGTACCGATACCTTCAGAGGACTCTGCTTAACAAGGACACTCGGTGCTCTGTCGTAGGTGTTCTTTTTCGAGTTCCACACTTTGGCCTTGCCGTCTTGTGTGGCACCACGGCCATAGTAATCTTCGTGAATGACAAGATCATCTGAGTCCTCAGAGGCCTGACTCGCTGGATCGAAGCCCGCCCATAGCACGCCTTCTTTGGTATCTTTCATCTTGGGACTCTGGCCCTGGGTACCATAGGAGTCATGAGAGAGGGTCGAACTGTTCGTAGCGTCAAAGAGCTCCTCGGCGGCCGACCCCTCATCGTAGTACCGGGACTCAATTTGTAATGGGCTGTCTGCAGCGTGGTCGACTTCAGCATCACTGCCTGCCATTTCCTCGGCTCCGGCAAAGTCCTGATCGTAGTCGTAATCGCCTTCAGCCATTCCAAACGCCTCCGCTGATATGGAAGCTAGAAGATCTTGAAAAGGAATCACATCTGTTCGATACTTATTCTCCTTACTGGGCGGCGTTGGCGGCTTGAGAGCGTTGGCCAGTGCAATGAGGGTTTGCATAGAGTCCGCGCATGTTTCCAAGACAAGAAGGTCATCCTTGAGCTCAACATTGAGTTGCTTGTCTCCGTCTTCAAGTGCCTTGACGTCAACAACAACCTTGGCGGACGAGATGTAGCAGATGTCGACGTATCCTCGAGCACACATAGCCGCCACCTGGCGGGATGTTGAAGTCGGCGCGCGGGGTCTCTGGCCGGCTGGCAGCTCATTTGACGCAAACTCAGCGATGTCGTCGATGAGCAAGATAGAAGACTTGTTTATGGTGAAGACAGCGTTTGTCTCCACGTCCTTAGGAAGAACGGCGACAAGGTGAGCGTCTGTCAGCGCAATAACCATCTTGGAAGACTGTCCTAGCGGATTCAGTCCCAGAAGACAATCGTGGAATCCAACATCTACGGTCATTGGCTTTCCAGCCTTTGACTTCTCGGGCGGGGAGCTAGGTTGTCTCGCCAGGGCATTGTGTGCTTGATCGCCCAGGTTCGCTACAGACGCAGCGAGGCTAGCCTCGAAGTCTTGGGGAGTTGCATCATCTCCAAGGTCCAGGATATCCATCATGGTAGGAACTCGGTACTCGATGCACACGTCTTGCATCTTCAACTTGATCACCGGCTCGATTTCGTCTCCGATCATCCTCGCCATGATAATTGGGCCGCGAGGTGATATGTCTTTGGCGCCGAATGTCGCAGTGCTAACCAGCTCTTCTGATCGGTTTCTCTTCAGGGAGATGCCGTGGACCGCTATGGCAACGAGGGAGGGCATGGTGATATGACCAACATGTAGCTCCTGGATGTCCGCGTCTAGATGACCCAGCTTGCCGCCAAAGTCCAGACTCACACCTACCTTCTGAACCTTGCCTAAGGTCAACAGGCCTGGGCGATCATCTTCCGGCAGATATTTTGCGACAGTAGAGAGCTTCGCGATCTCTTCTCCAAGATTCGGCAAGACGGAGAGTTGAGCCATGTTTTGAACGCGAACATTGACCGCATCGACGGAAGCTCTCAAGACAGAGCCCTTTCTGCGTTGGCGCAGCAGGGTGTCGACCATAATTTCATCGTTACCATTATCAAACTGAAGTTTTGACGGAATGATGAGCTCAAGAAGCCTCTCAAGATCAGAATCTTGTGGCGCCGTCAAGAAATCGACTCGAACACCGCTTACTTCAGTGCTAATCGCAGGGTCGGCCGCTGAGTTCTTCAAATAAGGGCCCGAAACACGCATCATGCTGCAAGCCATCCCTATGCCTTCGTCCCGGCTTACGACCTTGATAGCGCTTGTTCCTGCGGTTACGCTGCAGTCCCTACCGACGAGTTCCACCCAGGAGCCGCCAATCCGTAAGTTGACTTTGTTATCTGCCGCAGCAGATTTGTCTGTTGGGTCGATTGGGGTGTTGAAACGGACACTTCTGGGCTTCTGCTGCGGGAGAGTAGCTGGCTTGGGCGTTGGCGAAGGGCTGGATGCAATCGAAGCACTCATATTCAGGAAGCTACTCAAACCTCCAAACCAGCTGAAGGTTTCGTCAAGTCGCCGTAGGTCAAGCTGGAACACCAGTGGCAAGGTTTCGATGTCTGTCTTGATGTTGTCGCCTTTTTGGAGAATATTGATCCCTATATCAGACCCAGTGGATAGAAACGTGTCCCTGACTGATGTGCTCATCGGCCGACCGCTGTCAAAAGAAATGATATCCCCGTTGGCGTATCCGAACCGGAATTTTTGCACATCTATCTTGGTCAAAGTAGCTGACTCCGTCGTTGGCTTGCCTCGGATGGTAGGTTTCGACGGCACCTCAGTACGGGAAACAGAGATGATCAAATTTTGAAGGGTCGTGTTAAGTAGCACCTCCTGGTCGAATATGAATGCGGACGGATCCAAGTAACGCTCAGGTGTATCGGAAACTCCACCTAGCCGATTAAGAAAGTCAAGCTTGATCTCCTCGAGTGTTACTTTGACATCAGGTGTTTTCTTCGCGCCTGTTTCTCGTTTAGTCCCTTCAGCTGACGAGGTCTTCTTCTCCTTGACGGCTTCCAGCAACTTCCCAACCACCATGGCGAGTAAGAAACCAAGAGAAGTGTCAAAACGAAGGCTGATGGGAGACAGATGCACTTCTAGAGTGTTGGCAACGTTCGAGGCTGAAGAGGGAGGGCTCTGTGGATGTGTGGATGCAGCCCCGTGCATTGAGAATGCACCCGTCGCTTGAGGGTATATTGATCGCCCCATAGACTGTGACAGCTGAGCTACGGACTCGGGTGATGCAGGCTGAACATGCATATGCTGATGCTGAGATGGTATGTATATCGAGATTGTCTTCAGACTGAGAATCTCCTTGACCAAGCGTGTTGGACCTTTGGGAGTAGCAACGTCGTCCTGCTGTTTGAAAGGTGTGCTTGGATTCTCAGATTCGATTTCAGCGATGCAAGCTCTGGAGAAGGCTGGTTCAGAAGAATCGCTATCTGAAGCGTCTGCTGATAACGCTGGGTCTTCGCCATGGTGAACCGAGCGCTTTAGAGAAGCCGACGCTGCCAAGGGTTTACTTGGGGGTGATTCATCAGAATCGTCATCCCAACCACCTGGCATGAACGCCTTGGGTTTTTGAGGCTCGAAAGGAGAGGTCTGAGGCTCATGGGGAGGGGGGCTTTGAGGTTTGGTGGTGGAGGCGTGAGATGTTGCTAAATCTGGCAATTCAACTTCTGCGGCTGGCGTGGCTGGCTCCTCCACGGCACTGGTTGATTCATCAAGTGACTCTGGCGGTGGTAGACTGTGGTGAGAAGCAGCTGGAGACAGGAATGCTGCGGGTTGAGCATCCGTTTGAGAAAAGGCACTCATGTACATACTCTCTGCGTCTTCATGCGTGTACAGGTGAGACTGAGCGAGATCCTCGGTTGACCTAGTTCCGAAGCTCTCGCTCGAGGTAGAACGACTGAGCTGTTCGTCCGGCGTGCGCGACGAGAAGGCTTCCATGTCGACTTGTCGCATGGGTGGCTCCAAAGTAGGAGCAGATCGCGCCTCTCGCTCGACACTTGCCCACTGGGGCCTCTCATTCTCTAATGCGGTCGAATGCGATGTATGGTCTGCGGAAAGCATGGTTGAGTGGAACATGGATTCCTCATTCAGGCCGTTGTTGAAGTCAAGGTACATCGAAGCTCTTGGAGTCGCTGGACTATCTTCGGCGTCGTCGTCTTGAGGATCAGAGAACTCATAAGGAATAGCCAGCGCGTCTTCGCTATTGCCAAGGGGAAAACCAGGCTCCGGAGGCTCATTGGCAACGGAGTATTCTTCTTGAAGACTTTCTCGTGAAGAAGCCATGGAATCCACGTGTTGTGGATTTTGACGTAATGAGGCTACAGATTGCTGTTGTTCAGTGCTATGCTGTGAGGAAGCCACGGGTTCCTCCTGTTCAAGGCTTTGATGTGACAAACCCATAGGGCCGTCATGTCGGAGACTTGAATGCGATGAGGTCACAGACTCCCCATGAAGACTGCTCAGTGAGAGTGCAGTGGCTTGACGAGATGGGGGATTTCTTGTCATGGCCGATGAGGAAGCGAGAGATGGCGATGTCATCGATGGAGACCGTACTAGGGCGGAGAAGACATTCGCTTCGGATATAAGGTATGCCCTTACATTAGACAAGGAGATGTGTCGCTTTCCTTCCTTGGGCACAATAGTGGGCGAGCCGTCGTTGTCGTCGCAGGAGCGGGTAGTGACCCCTTCAACATCGATACCCTCGAGCGCAACCTGAAACGAGACCATTTCGGTTGCAGTTGAGTTCAGCTCGACAGGTACCTCGACATCGAGTTGGAACGTAACGCCCTTTATCCTAACCTGCATGCGGTCGACGATACCCTGTAGAAAATCGGCTAGAAAGGCCGGGAGAGAGAGCGCCTGACCCGTCCCATAGGTGGAGTCATCCTCACTTTCGTCATCGCTCATAGATACTGAAGCGCCCAGGTCCTGCGTTTCTGCCGCCAAAGCGTCCTCGAGTTGTCGGCGCTCTGACTTCGGTTGTGTCTCGAGGAATGACTGCGCTAGATCGACGGTATTGGGGACAGCGGCGGCCTCCTCGGGTGTCTTGGTGCCAGGCGTGCGGCTTGTCTTGGGCTCTGCGCCTAGTACCTGCAGCGCAATATCGACGCCATCGACCTCGACGACTATGGGGCTTGTATAAAAGTCCATTGGAATAGTGACTCGTAGGAGCAGAACCTTTGCTTTCTGTAGCTTAAACGACTCGGGGAGCTGAAGCAGCTTGTCAAGCTTCTGCGATAAGATATCAGCATCCATCATCCTCATCCAGACATCACTTGGTCATGGGTCTGACGACTTACCTTCAGCTTGATCCCAACATCGCGAAACTCGAGAACAGTATTCCTGCCCAGCGCCAGATCCAAATTATCCATATCAAGAGCCTCAGCGTCGAGAAGTTCCAACCGGGACAAGGCATACCGGAGCAGCCTCTTGGGCATAGAGGAGCTCCGGAACGACTGGAAGAGCGTCGCCATGATGTCGGGGTTCGGCGCGCTCGAGTCGGGGAAAGGCGTGATGATGACTGCCCTCGCAGCCCAAAGAACGATGGAGGAGATGGACGGCAGTCGGTCACCGACTCGCAAGTCGTCAACAATGTCGTCGGCGTCTAGGCAGAGACCGGCGTCGGCGTCCTATCGGTAGTTTGAGACCCCCGGCCAGATGCGGGGCCGTAGGGCATGATCAGAGGGGACGGAAGGCCATGGGATGCGCGGGGGTAAGAGGAGGAGGAAGTCGAGCGTTGGGCCCTTTCGAGATGGGACAGATAATTATGAAGAAAAAAAGGAGTAAGTTCAAGTTCAAAATGTGGTTTCGTGGCTGGTGAGGCAGCACACTGAAAGTTTAGGCAAAGAAAGAGATAGAGTTAGTAGAGGCGTCAAGTCAAGGCACGCTTCCCAAAGAGTCGGGTTACCGACCGTCACGGCGTCACACAGTCACGACATGGGCATGAATGATGGGATGGCTGAGGCGGCAACGCGCGGGCAAGTGGGGGGAGGGCGAGTGGAGTACCAGGCTATGTAACTTAGGTAGATTCCTCCGTAGCGCCAGATACAGGCGGTTTACAGGCGGTAACGCCCTGTACAGACTGGACCCTATTGCTCCCGTCACTAGGCGGACGGCCAGCGCTAGGACCACTAGAACTTGAGGCTCGTGACTCGTTTCAGGGATGGTTTCTGGCTGCGCAAAAGCAGCTGGACGAGAGAAGACAGAAGAGGTGACGTGAGGGGGTTGATGATGGATCTTCCGCCGCTTCCAGGGGGTCTTGAGGGAGTCATTTGACCCGTGCATGGTGCTCTCAGTGGGTGGTTTGAGTCGTGAAGCGTCTAATTGATAAGGTCTCCCGTCCTTTCACATGAGCGACGCCCAAAACGGCGACACCACCATCCTCATCTGATACTTGTTGCTGCCATGCGTTGATTGCGCTATGGACACATTTCCTTTATCGAGGTGCGTCGACGTTATCTTCGTGCTTGTCCTTTGAACTCTCCGCTGTCTTTGCTCCCTTTGGGAGCCGGCGAGGCCGGGGGATTATAATTATAACAGCAAGCAGCAGCATCCCGTTGCGAATCTCTTCCAGCACCTCAGTCGGTAGGCAGTAAGACAGCTACACATTCACAATACGCTCACGCGAGCAACCGGTACCCGGACACTGGGACAAGGCCTCCTGAGCCTGTCATTCATCTATTGTAACCTCATCTGCAGACACCGAAAGTGGCTGCTACTTCTTGACGAGATGAAGATCCACCTTCATCCTTAACAAACCAACAATATGAAGTCCTCTAGATGTCTTCTAGCCCCGAATTCCTTACTTAGCCCGCCCATATGCCTCCGCTATCCTCCTGCCAACCGACTCACCGCTCCAATATGCCCCAGTCGCCGTCCCCAGGCCCACAAACGGCGCCGTGTGCTCTCCCGCTAGCCACAGCCCGTGGTCCGGCAGACCCTCTCGCATCGTCCGGATATCCGTATCGCCCTCCTCTAAACCGACCTGGAAGTTGCTGTAGCTGCCAAAGCCAGCCAGCTCATCATGGAGCCAGTCTGTCGCCAGGAATCCCGTGGGCTTGCAGTCGGGGTTGCTCTCTGAGTAGTGAGGCAGCCGGGAGTAGTAGGGCTTAAAGAAGTTGAGGAGGAACTCATCCTTCTTCAGTGGACTTGAAAGCTCAGCCATTTGGCCCGTAAGATACTGCGATTGCTCGCCGTACGTGTAGAATAGGAGCGTGGGATGTGACGTCTCTGGTGTCAGGCTGGCAAGTTCCACAACTTCCTGATTCCATCTCTTTGGATTTGAGTCGGCAACGTAGTTGGGTGAGAGCCATTGCACAAAGCCTTGAGCTTTTCGATCCTCGCCCTCGCGCGCGAGCCAGAAAGCCTTAGGGAACGTGATGTAGACCTGAAATGGGTTCAGTACAGTAATGCATGCTTAAGCCGCAATGATGCAAACCTTTTCCAGGCATCCGTAACCGATGGCGTCAATTGCCTTGGTCATGCGAGCCGGCAGCGCAGGCTCAAAAGCATCGAGATTCCGCTTTAGCCATCCAAGTGGTGCAGTGACAACAACCTCATCAAACTCTAGAGTTTGACCACCTAGTATATGAACCTTGGCCTTGTCCTCAGGATCCGTACGGTACGATATCCTCTCCACCTTGGTATGGAACTTCACCTCGGCACCATCAAGCGCAGGTTTTGCGACAGTGTCTAATACCTTCTTGTACGTGCCAGCGCAGAACAGGTTCTCTGGTAGGGATCAGTCACGCTCTGCTGCGATGAACTTTACTCCACTTACCTCCCTCAATGCACTCCTCCAACCAAAAGAACTTCAAACTTTGCCTGTAGATGGGGCTTCCTACAAAGGCACCCCACAGCTCAGATACTTGCATGACCATATCTCGTTTCCTCTCATAGTCTTCCTCAGTACTGGGCACCTTCTCGGCCACTTTCTGCACGAAGAAGTCGTGCAGGCTTTCCTTGGGATCAATGTCGTGGGAAGAGTTGTTGGAATGCTTAAAAGCATCCTGGACAATGTCCCACATGATAGTAGAATATCTCTCACCTTCCTCGACTGAGAACAAGTCGCCAGACTCGTTAAACAGACAGGAGGTCAAGTCCCAGCTTCCGATCGCAGTATCTGTCTGCTTGGCCAGGTCCAGCATGGGGTTATCCTTGGTGCCGTGAATCCAGTTGGGTCCAACATCAGCCAGGCGCCCGTTGGGGAGCATCTCCTGATGCAAGCGACCTCCGACTCGGTTACGGGCCTCAATGACAGTAACTTTGAACCCATGCTGCAGAAGGACGTCTGCGCATCGGAGACCAGCGAGGCCGGCTCCGACCACAGCGACGTGTGGTTTTGAGGCCAGATCGCCTTTCCAGCGCTGTGGGGTATTTTATCAGCAATATTCGAGTTTATATCTACCAAGTGGATAATCAAGATCAGAGCTGCAACTATTGGATTGTTGCCGCAGACGCCAATAGAGAGGTGAGAAGCTCGGAAGTCTCGGTGATCATTAAAAAAGACCTCAAGTTCACTTACCTGCTTGACACCGTCCATGGCGACGAGTCTTTTCAGAAGCTTATCTTGATCAAGGCCAAGCCGAGTATGTGGACGAGTAGCCCACAGATCCTGATAGATCTTGGAGGTATTTCTAGCAGAAGGACTAGTGAAACATATAGAGTAAGCATCCATGTCGGAAAATTGAATTGTAAATCCACGGGCTGAGAATTGTACGTCTGAGGTTACTGGTGATGATTGCTTGTGATCGAGGGTGACTGGGCTTCCAGTATCAAAACGCAGTCAAGATAGGTAGAAAATCGACGATATATGATAGGACAGGTGAATGCAAGGGCGATCTCGCGGTTGGCTGGAATGATGGGGGGAATATACACTTTGAGATTTGACAGGTGGTCACCAGGTGTTAAGGTCGGGTTAGGCAAGGTTCCACTAGAAGGCGAATGATGAAGGGTAAGGCAAGTTGAGTAATGACAACTCAAAAAGGGCAATATCGTGACGACGACGATCACGAGGCGAAATTATCCACCACTTGATGGGGGATGTAATCCAGAGAGTGTGGTGTCTCGGGAGCTTTGGGTCCTGTCTGTCTCTCCGGGGGACGGAGGCGACCTTCGGGCTTCATGGCAGGCGGTTGTCCGAGCTGAAAAGTCGCTCACCATATGGAGGTCAAGACAGGCTCGGGGACTTTTCAGAGTCATAAAACCCGAAGACAAGGCCATCAACGGCCAGCAGCGAGCGGGCGCAGGGGAAGACGCCGCCTTTGCGCTTTAGCATGAACCCTGACTCGACGCAGCGAACCCGCCATTGGAGCATTTGCCCTGATAAGGAGGCTCGGCGGGAAGCGAGAGAGCGAGTGAGGCGAGCGAGGCGGACATGATATCTAGTCTCCAGCAATGCGCATATCTCACATCTCCTGCAAGTTCGCAGAAAGAGAGCAGAAAAGTGCAGATAATCAAGCCAATGATGGCCCTGGACCGGATGCACACGGGAACACGGGGATGAGTGAAGACGTGTCGTTTGTCAGGCTGCCCCTCAAAAGCCCAGTCTAGATCCAGATTAGAAATGGGCTTCAAAAGGACTCATGCCAACCCAACGACTCAGAACTTATGAGTCGGACCGCAAGCCGATAGGAAACTCGGAAACTTCAGGACAGGGCAAGGAATGCCGCATAACTCAGCATAGTGCTTTACAGACAGGAAAAAGAGTGTGAAGAGCTTGGAGCACTTGACCCTACCTGGCCCGAGCCAGATGCTCGACCTCGCAGATCGTCTCGATTTCATGTCGAAGGAATCAGCCAGATTCTACTATAATCCGTACAAAAGATATTACTCTATTATGAAAGGGACTCCTGCAAATTTTATGAATGTTTTTATTAACGCTGCTGGATGAGGCCTCGCCTAGTATTCTGGGTTAGAGTGATCTGGGTTCATAGTTGCCGGCCGCGTGCTGGCCAATCTGGCAGCTAACTACCTATCCGTCAGTTCAATACTCCGTGCTTGGATCCCCAATATCGACTTCCATTTCTTCACTCTACTTATGAAGCCTGCGTAGTTCTCAATGCCATCCTAACCGGGCTCAGCCCGGCTGCTGGCTCAAAGCCCAGGTTGAGCAATGCCCAAGTGAAACAATCATCGAGTCAAGCGATCGACATGCATAGGAATCACAAGCTCGCACCATGTGCCTGGCAATGGAGTGTTAGAGCTTGAGGACGATGACAGCTCGCTCTGACCTTTGCACATATTGGCGCCCAGGTCGAAACCACTCGAGATGTAAATCTGTTGTAACATGTCCGAAGAGCCTCAACACTTGGTCATGTCGAAACAGCCGAGGATCAATGTAATTAGCATCGCTGGCTTCTCCAGATCTCACCCTCTCATCGTTCCATCATGTGCCAGACGACGTCGGCCCCGCCCCCGCAAAATGGAAGTGAAGCCGCTCAAGCCAATAAACAGCGCCGGATTTCAGTTCAGCTAGGGCCGTCCCAGGGCCCACTTGGTCGGGGCCGAGGCTCAACGTCAGCTACCTAGAGCCGGCTGCGGATGATTTAATCTGGGGCCGAGCACGTACTGTAGTCTAGATGGAGGTTGCTGTACCGAATCCTGACTCGAGATTATTCCCTTTCCTTATTTCTTCTCTTTGTAGCGCTCCTCGTCCCCTCGGTAGACATTTTGTAAGAAAATTCAGACTCCTTCTCAGCCATGAGTCCTCCCACAGAGACCTTCTCCCGCGAGGAGGTCCGCTCGCACACCACCGAAGACTCCCTCTGGTGCATCATCGACAGTAAAGTCTACGACCTGACCGACTTCGTCGACGCTCACCCCGGCGGCGAGTCCGTCCTCCGTCAGGTCGCTGGCCAGGATGCCACCGCCGCCTTCTACAACCTGCACCGCCACGAGGTACTCACAAGGAACGCGCGCCTCGTCGTCGGTACCATCGAAGGCGAGAAGCCCCAGATCATCACCCCGCAGCCCGGCGACCTCAGCCAAGTGCCATACGCCGAGCCGCTGTGGCTCGCACCGCCGTTCCGCTCGCCCTACTACAATGACAGTCACAGACAGCTGCAGCGCAAGCTGAGGGAGTTTGTCGATAGCGAGCTGTACTCGGAGGCGCAGGAGTGCGAGGCGACGGGCCGGTATATCAGCCAGAAGATGATTGATCGCATGAGCGAGCTGGGCATCTTGCATATGCGACTTGGACCAGGCAAGCATCTACATGGAGTTGATCTCATGGGTGGCGCGGTCAAGGGAGACGAGTTTGACTATTTCCATGACCTGATTGTGGGACAGGAGCTATCACGAGCCATGGCCCGAGGCTTCGCGGACGGGAACATGGCGGGCATGACAATTGGCTTAACGGCAGTCCTTCAATTTGCGCACGATCCAGTGTGGAAGAAGAAGATCGCCGACGAGGTCTTTAGTGGCAAGAAAAAGATTTGTCTCGCCATCACAGAGGCTTTTGCAGGTTCGGATGTTGCTGGCCTACGCACCACCGCTGAAAAGACTCCTGATGGCAAGCACTACGTAAGTTCAGCGCCCCCTGCGATGAAAAGGAAGTTGGCTAACACTTGATAGATCGTCAACGGAACTAAGAAGTGGATCACAAATGGCTGCTGGTCAGACTACTTCGTGACCGGCGTACGGACAGATAAGGGGTTGAGCGTCGTCCTCATCGAGCGTGGCGAGGGTGTCGAGACCAAGCAAATCAAGACATCCTACTCTACTACCGCCGGCACGGCCTATGTGACATTTGAGAATGTCAAGGTCCCCGTCGAGAACTTGCTGGGCCAGGAGAACAAGGGTATCCATGTCATCCTCAGCAACTTCAACCACGAGCGATGGATGATGGTTTGTAAGTTTTGCCCTCTCAGCCACCTACGAGATCCAAGCCAGAAGCTGATTATCTATCACCAGGCGGCAGTGTTCGCATGTCGAGGTCTATCGTCGAGGAGTGTCTTAAGTGGGCCAACCAGCGCCAGGTCTTTGCCAAGCAACTCATCGACCAGCCCGTCATCCGCCAAAAGTGAGTTCCCTTGAATTGGCCTGCAATCGGATCCAGATCTAACCTTTTTACAGACTTGCTAAGATGATTGCGCTGGTCGAGGCCAACCACTCCTGGCTCGAGACCATAACCTACCAAATGTGCCACATGCCCTACAAGCAGCAAGCGCAACACCTCGCGGGCCCCATTGGTCTGCTCAAGATGAGCGCCACCCGTGCCGCTCACGAGATCGCCGACGAGGCCGTGCAGATCTGGGGTGGTCGCGGCATCACCCAGACCGGTATGGGCAAGTTCATCGAGATGTTCCACCGAACATACAAGTTCGACGCGATCCTTGGTGGTGCGGAGGAGGTGTTGGGGGATCTCGGCGTAAGGCAAGCCATGCGGAACTTCCCCAAGTCCATGCTGTAGGGTTGCCGTCGGGGTTAATTCGATTCTTGTCTTGTAGTTATCAGTAGATGAAGCGTGTCTCTGTTGATTTCTGGTTCTGAAATGGCGTGTTCGGAATACCCATGCCGCTCGAAGATGACGTCTATGGTTGCGCGATCGTAAACTGTCCTCGTAAAATGAGCTGGACAGGTGCAAGGTCTTCGTAGCGAACAAGGCCGATATAGATCGTTGCAGTGCCGTTCGACCTTGCTCGGGCCTACCCAAACGTCAACTTGTTGACCTCTTAACAGGTTCACTCGCCAATGTTGCTCTCAAGCCTCGGCCTTACACGCCCGGTTGCAACAAGTGCAGGGCAATGATCAACAACACCAGGACACAAAGATTCACACCAAGTTCAAACTCCCGTCAACATCGGGATCAACACAATTCATCTCGTCCTGACTACCAAAGGAGCACACCCCAGCGCTTTCAGCCTGGGCTCTCCACCAGGGGCAAGTAACCAGAGCGCCAAAGGCGCTCGGCAACATTGTTTGCAAGCCACCATGATTTGAATCTCGTCATTCATCACCCGTCACCATCCGTCTCTCTCCTCAAAGTCGAGCCGTAAGCATGGTCGAAGTCGTTCATTGCGTGACGAAATCCAATGCTGAGATGTTCCAATCCAGGCCGGGCACTGCCAGCCACCGTCGATATTTGCGTAACGGGATTTTTCCGAAAGTCGCCATTTTGCCGTGATGATCATTAACGTCATGCGAGAAGATGAACTTTTGTAAAATGCCGAGAAAGAACAAAGAAAATAAATCGTCCGTGGGTATCAAAGAGTCGCCACGTTAACCTCCCTGCAGTCATGGACTTCAGGGAACCCGAGTCGCCTTTTTAGTTGTTGGGACACTGAGACTGGACGTGACCAGCCTGCTGGCACTTGTAGCAAATCTTCTCGCCACCAGCGGACTCCTTGGGGCAATCACGGGAGTAGTGACCAGACTCGCCGCAGTTGTAGCACTTCATGCCGTTGACGCACTCGCCTATACCATGGTTAGTTAGAGATACGCGGCTTTGCATGAGACAAACATACGGGACATGTGGCCGTAGCCACCGCAGGAGTAGCAGGTCTTGCCAGCACCGCCACCGAAGCCGCCAGCACCGCCGCCGCCGCCGCCGCCATAGTTGTTACCGAATCCGGCCTTGGTGCAGTTGCGGGCGATGTGACCGATCTCACCACACTGTAGCATGGTTAGTTGAGAACTGTAGCTCAGGACGAGCATAACTTGCCTTGTAGCACTCGGTAGCCTGGCCGCCGCCGTGGGGGCCACCGTGGCCACCAGGGGCGCCGCCAGCCATGGGGCAGTCGCGGGAAATATGGCCGGGCTGTCCGCACTTGTAACAGGACTTGTTGTCCTTCATGGGCTCAGAGCAGTCACGGCCTATCGTCAATTGGTCAGCGAAAGTCGTGTTGGGGCACAATAGGGAACATACTCATATGGCCCTCGCCTGTTAGCAAGACATGTTAGCTCTCGAAACGCTCACATCTGGGATTTGACCCTATCTTACCACCGCAGTTGTAGCTAAAGCATCACAATCAGCAAAGGCAACAAAAACTGGGATAGGCAAAGAACTCATACCACTTAGCGGGACCCTTGGTAGGGCAGTCGCGGGCCTGGAGCATAGAACAGTGAGTGGATCGAACAAACAACATGACGACGTAAGTCTTAGGTCATACCTGGTGGCCGGCAGAACCGCCTATGCTTCACGTCAGCATGTCTTCGGCATTCAAGTGAATGAGTGAATGGAATGAGGTCAGGCCAGCGCCTAAGTCCATATGGAAAAAGGTCCATGAGCCCTCGCCAAGCCTGCATTGCGGCCAAGAGATGGCACTGCGGCCGATCGGAGGAACGATCGGATACGCATCAACAAATATGCCCCAACGCCGTTCTCACAGGGCAAGTAAACACGCCCATATCCATAGTCGCTGAATGCGAAATGGAAAATGGCAGTTTAATGAGCAGTGTGAGGGCCGCTGGGTGGCGGCATTGATCAAGTTGGCCACAGAGGAACGTGGCCAAGTAGAAGTAGGTAGGAGAAGGCGATGGCACTTACAAGAGTAGCAAGCTCCACGGGGCTGGTAATCCATCTTGATGAGTTTGGTCTTGATGTGAGAGTGAGGTTTTCTGGGATTGAAGGTTAGTTGAGGATTCACTCCAAAGTCAACTGTTCAAGCTGTTTTTCAATGCGAAAGATCAAGATTTAGCTAGCGCGGTCACCCGCCCCCGAGATCCGATAGAGGCAAAAGATTGGCGAGGGGCTGATGAGTGGTGACGGAAGAGGGAGGGGAGGGGGAAACAAGGGCTTTGTTGTGCGCGTGAGGTAGGGAACAAGCAGACAGCCATACTTTTCACACGAGAAAAGGTAAGAAGACACGGAAAGGCTTGTTCTGACGAATGACGATACTGTTACTCTCCTGAATTAACGGTGCAGTACAGTAACGGTGATGCAGAGAAGGATTTGTCGATAACGGCCGCCCTCAGTGAGTCGACGGGTTTTCCTCCAACGGTCCAGGTTTTCGAGCCCATTCTGAGACAGCTGAAAACGGTAGGCGGGGGCGGGGTGCAGAGATTTCCCAGCAGCTTCTCCAGCTTCTCGAGCGAGGGTTGAAGATCAGGGCCGCAGTGAAGAGAAGAGAGAAGGGGGAGGGAATGCGCGAACTTGAATCTTGACGTGACAGCAAAGAAATAGAAAGAACTTACCGGAGTGGGGATGTGCTTGCAGGTGCAAGAAATGGCGATTGAGGATATTAAAAAGATTCGCGGTGATGTGCGGGAAGAAGTGTGTGTTTTGACGAAGTCGAGGTTTGCAAGTGCGGGTCCTCTGGTGTTGATGTACCTGAGAGTGGAGGAGGAATTGAGCGAGCGAGCGCTAGCCAGTGCAAAAATATTCGCCGCAACCCACTCTCGACCCAGCCCAGCCTTAGTTGCTGTAGGCCTTTCTGCCGGCTCGCTTACAGGGCACAAATCGTTGGTCCTCCCGCTGCAGCCCGTCCCTTGCAGCGCATGCCTCCACTATAGAAATGAACGTCTTAAGGAGGGATCTAGCACTGTGCAATCACCCGGCCACGTTTCTGGTGATTCAATTAGCATTTCTCTCTTGACTGAGATCAGATTGATCTGTCTCTACCCGAGAAAATCGGTCCCAGATATATTAATTGGCCATCGTGCATTTGTTTGCCATCTTTATAGGCACTTGATGAATCTAGCAGGGGTGCTTCTTGGTTGTGACATGATGTCGTCTGAGTTGGCGGTTGCACGCACACACTCGTCCATCTAGCTTGGGTAGCACAAGCCCTGCTGAGGGTGTACAAAGATGATGCATCGTTCCATAAACGATGCCGAGATACGACGAATTAGGCTATTGCTCAGTTGTGTCCCTTGAAGCTGTAAATGCAAGATCACGGCTTCAACCGAGGTATACGCCTACCAAGGAACTTGCTTTGAGTAAACGTTGTGAAGTAACCACTTGACCATGCCTAGTTAGTAGGTACTTTATCACAGCCGTAAGGCCGATTGGAGATACATCGAACTTCGATTGAGATCAGCATATTTACTACTTTACTGCCCTTGGGATTCGCCAGTATCATTCATGGGAATCCCCAAACTGTGCTGCGCATCACTGCAACGTGAAATGCTGTTGCCCTAACGATGCACAATCAAACGAGATCTGGAAGGAAGCGCATTGCACAGACGGGGCACTGCGGGGGCGTTAGCCGCTTCTAGCTTAACCCACCTGCCCATCCCAACGTCGCGGAATTTTTCCAGACGAGCAATCAGAGCAAACCAGAAAAGAAAAGAAAAACACCCGCTAATTTAGACATCTGAGACGAATGAATCATTATCATGCCACCACTACGACTGACGATGAGGGTAATCGATGTGAAGTTTCATTTGAGATCAGAAACGCTTCCAAACAGCAACATTAAGACTTGGGTCGTTACAAGATCCAGACCGAAGTTCTTCACGACTTATGGGTCATCCATCAATGACTAGCTACCTCGCCTGGCTAGGTTAAAATAGGTACTCATCATCTCGCCAAGGGTAGCAGATTATCATCAAAGCTGCATATGGATTAGAGCAGACTTCAAAGATCCACGTGTTTTATTCAAGCTCAGAGAACTAGAGCATTGTTGGTCGCTGCTCACTGCACAAGCAAGCCCAAGAGCCCCTCGAGGCGACCTCGAGGCCAGACCAAAGTATGGTTTCTCTGCCAAAGAGACGATACGATTTCCTTGGCGCGTCCCAACATGGTCACTTGTGTGATCAATTAGCATGTTGTGCGTCCAGAAAATCGGAGAATTGTACATACTTGGTAGCAGTGTGAAACACAAAACGGCTGTGCAACACAACGGATTAGCTGCTCAACGACTCGATTTCAGCCAGACTATGTGCTTACTTGTCCCAAATGACGAGATAACTTTTTCTACACAGGAATCAGACTTGAGTGTCGTAGTTTTCCGCGATGGTTTGGCGGACTGGTTGGTAAGCATGGCGAGGAAATCAAACAGACTTTGGCGTTGTAATGGCTCACAGTAAGTAGTTCTTGAGGATCTCACGCTCGGTCTCACTCACGCCAGTAATATGCACAACCGTCAACTGATGGTTAGCAGTTAAGAGGCTCTTCCATCCAGTGAAAGGATTGGTACGGATCACAGAACGGTCCATATTAGTCGAATGCCTCATGCATCAATGTTAAGAACTCCTTTTCAGCTTCGAAGTCCAGCCCTGTGTTCTTTGAAGAACCGCGATAGTCGTTGATCAACTCTTGGTCAATCTGTCCCTTCACGCGCACAAACTTGGGTTGGTGATGTTGCTGTCAGGCCCTCGGCTAGTCCCTGGATGGGCGGCGAGAGACGGTCGTATAGTTGTAGCCAGAAGCCCAGAGAGGATCACCATCAACGTCCTCAGGAGGCTGAACGGTCTTAATAATGCGCATTTAAGGGTATTTTCTCAAACGTGGTGCTCCGGCCTGATGTCAGTACTTTAGTTCAGACGCTTTGGCGACACGAGCGATCACGCTTACTCTACTGCTACATATGAAGCGAATGGCGACCAAGTGTTGTAACGGGTTGGTGCCATGAAAGTAAACGCAGTGGGCTGTCTTGCCCAAAACATAGTTCTAACTTGTTGCTAGATAGCTGCATGCCACCTTTGATTGCCCCTTTCGCCTCCCTCGGGGGACTCTTCATTTGTTGGCTTGGTTTTCGTGGCTCCTGGCATCTCTTGATAGCTATTTTAGCATGTCAATAGTTGGGCAAACAACCGGAAATGTTTGAATAGTGGATTCCTCAGTGCCCTCAGGGATATTCTTGGGCCACCAATTCGCATTCGACTCGATAACGCTGCATCTCTGCCCCACTGAAAGGTAAGGCTTTCATAATCTAGTCTCGTGCCGGTATTGTCAGCTAGTCAACGGGTTGCTCAAACGGAGGTCTCAGGATGCCATGCCTGTTCTACTGGTCTCCAGGTGCGTCTTCAACTTCGACTACTGATGCTCAGTCAGCGCCCGCCTCCTCTATGAGCCTCCTGTACTGATTCAGAAATTCGTCTTCTAAGAGTTCTTCCGTTGATGGCCTCTCCTCCGGAAGCCAGCGCAGAGTTCTGCGAACTAGAGCAAGAAGCAACTTTTTGTCCTCGCCCTCCAAGCGCTTCTCGCGTGTCTCAAAGGTTTGTTCGGGTATTGGTGTTGCAGCGATCCAGTTGCCTTTAGCCGTTAGCAAGGCGAGTTCGATAGAATAGAGGAGATTTCGTCTCCCTCATAGCAAGACTAACCTTCAGAGTCCCAATATTTCCTGCTATTGTTGCTCTTTTCCAGAAATTTCTTCGGTGGGGGACCCAAAAGGGAGATCATCTCGGCAAGGTGCTGTTCATCATTGAGATGGCCATCTCTTACAGTGTGGAAAAGACGACCACCTTCAAATAGATCCCAGATCTAGGTGTACTGTTAGAAGAAGCATTGGGCTACCTCAGGGTACGAAAGCACTTGACTTACCATGACCCCAAAGGACCATATGTCTATTTTGGAGTCCCATTCCATATCCATGATAATCTCAGGTGCTCTGTAAACCCCAGTCATAACGTCACCATGATACTTCTGCCCTGGGTCTCCCAAGCGAGCGGCCCCAAAGTCAGAAATCAGCGGCCAACAGTGAGTGATAGGCGCAATGTAGGAAGAGTAAATAGTACGTTCTTCCGTACTCTTTCGGGGAGAGGGGTCCGCCAGCTCCATTTGTTCGACTAGGGATATCATCTCGGCGTCTCCTGCACCGACTACGATATTATTAGGCGATATATCTGTGAAAATTCTTAGCTTTCCAAGTACTCGTCCGTGATCGAATGGCTGAGTCAAACCTGTGTGTACTACGCCCGCCTGGTGCAAGAAGTCCAAGCCCAGCAAGACCGCTTGCAAGATTGCCTGCAACAAATCCTTGTTGGGTGCTTCATCCGGATGCCAATTGCGAAACTTGGTATAGGTCAAGCCGAGAGGGGCAAAAAGCAAGCATTGATGAATGCCGTAAGGTCCCCGGATTTGGAAGTCGCCCAGCAACACACGTAGCAGTTCCTTTCCATGATCCTCACCATCAATAGATGTAGACTGAATATGGTGGGAAATAGCTCTTTCGTTAGTGGCATCATCTCCGACCTTCAAGATTTTGAGGGTAAAAAAGGCGCCCTCTCTAATGGTCGTATCACCCAGTTGTCAGAAAGAAACAATGAAAGAAGGAATATGAAGATCAAAAGATTTAGTACGTACTTGAGATCTCGGCATAGCCAAATTGTGGAGGCTGAGCCAAAGCCGAGCTTTGCGACGACTTGGTATCTGGACTTCAAGACCTCACCGAGTTCTACTGGATAGAAGTCTTCGACTTTGTAGCTCGGAAGCGTCTCCTCTTCTATCTTCTCACGGACTGATAGAGTTTTCCATCCGCCGCTTGAGAAATTCCACGCCTGGCTGGACATTCTTCTAGTTGGGAGAGCCAACCTCAAAGGACAGGGCTCCCAACATATAGGAGATGAATGATTCAAGCTCCAACATGTGCGACGAGATGGGTATATCAACTGACGTGCGCCCAAAATCCGAGGAAATAAAAGTCTTTTTGATTTCATGTTGAGATTAGGTGGCTTGATAGGACCCGTGGTTTCCTGTGAGCCGAAAGTAGTTCTTTCTTGCTTGAAATCCTGTAAGAATCGATATTCGTGGGATATTTAGACTTGCGCCTTGTCACCTTATGGTTTGTGCCACAACTGGACGCTCGCGCTCAAGGCGTTGAGAATGAAGTTATTGCTTCTCACTGTTACTGCAGCAGAAGCAGAGCTTGGAAGAGTTCTTTATATGATCAGGTGTAGCTTGGTTCGATTTTCACAAGCGACACTGGCTTGTAGTGCGAAAAATGACATGGGAAGCGTGAGATGGAGATGTAAGATCAACCAGGTAGCCGATATTAAAGACCTTTTAATGCCTCAACGCGTTTCCGGGCCCGCTGCTGATCACATCATGTTCCTATGCATCTAAGGAAAAGTAACAGTACATAAGCCCATGGTCTGTCCCTCGGTTAGGGCCTGCTTCAGTAGTTCAATTCAATCATCACTTATGTCCTCACACCTTGTTGCACACTCTTAGTCATTGAGAAATCGTGTCTGAACCAGCATGTGCCCAACGGCTGCAGTGATAGCTACAGGTACGCGACCGACAACCATCCAATGCAATCTTAGCTGCTCGTCAAATAAGCAGCAAGGACTGTGGACTCTAGTTGAAGGCCATAAGAGGCCAGCCAACTCATAGATGAGGATGCCTCTGGCGACAAGTGCACTTGCCACAAGTCGAATCACTACAATGAGCAAATCTCTAACACTTATGAACACCAGATAGACGATTTGAGGCCTTGAAATAGACCGATTTCGGTAGTCGTTCATGGGCTTTGTGCAGTTATCTCTGATCTGTTCGCTGATGGTGACCTCCCAAGCTGGGAAAAAGTGTTGGTACTGTGAATAAGACCGGGCGATTGCAGTTGCTGGTGCGACGTGATGGCAAAAAACAATTGCGACCGCAATGAAGATACCCAGGCGGCCAGCAGGTGTTGTTGTGTTGGTCATTATGGCTTACGCCTGGACTTGTTTATCGAGATATGTCAGAGCCTGGTCTGTTGTCCGTGGCGGGTTTATTGTTGCCCAATGTCAAAGTGGGTGGTGGAGAGACAAGCATCAGAACGAAACGAGGTTTAAGGCGGCAAATGCCTGAAATTTATATTCAAAGTAAAAGAAGAAAGGTGTTGCCCTGGCAGTCAATCTAGCAGCGTTATTTCTGCTGCGGGATGTAGGCGTGCACCTATTATGTTCAGCTGGCCATTGAGCCACTGTTGTTGTGACCGAATATAGATGCAGACGAAGCTGTGGTAAACCAGCTGGCCAGGGGTAAAATTGGCCTGCATCTGGAAGTATCAGCCCTGGCTGCAATGGCTTGGATATCACCCGCTTGATACAGTACAGTATCAGAGCGTCAATAGCAGTTTTGCCCGATTCCTGGTTGGTGATAGTAAGCGTCACGACGGCTGGGGCGTTCCCAACTCAACGCTGCTAGTTACAGCCACATAATTTAGATGTCTTAGGCCATCCTTGATGGTTTGAGTCCAGAAGGACTTGGAAAGGTTGTACAGTAACACGGGTCCCAGTCGGGGTAAGGCCGGCAGGCTGGCGGCGGAAGAACCAACACAGTGGCCATGGCCAAGTTTTCACACAGCAGGCTGTTGCTGGGGAGGAAAAGATAGATGAATTTAATATTGAATTAAATGGTTCCAATATTTCAATATATTCTC
Source organism: Fusarium buxicola (assembly GCA_014899095.1). Taxonomy (NCBI): domain Eukaryota; kingdom Fungi; phylum Ascomycota; class Sordariomycetes; order Hypocreales; family Nectriaceae; genus Fusarium; species Fusarium buxicola. Next base: position 23,119 of record JAAVUK010000727.1, read on the forward strand.
TCAGATAAAGCTTTATTTTTGCTTTCTTGGCATCCATTGAAAAGTTGGGTAATTATTGCTGGGTATCCAATGGTTTTGACCAACCGCTCGGTCGAGTTTCGCCCGGCCCCGGGTTGGCCGGGTCAATTATTTCTACTTCAACCACATCATCAGCATCCACATGACGACCTTTTTTCCCCCAGGAAAACCAGGGCTTAGTTTTTCAGAGATTTGACACTTCAAAAACTCAATTGCCATCACTGGCAAAGATGGCCGTCTCTGGAACTGGCCACAACGGCCACCTGAGCTCCTGGCCGTCCCTTGCCCACGCCGAGAACATGAACAAGGACAATTGGGAAGAAGGCCACACACGAGCAGCAGACCAACGTCTCAGATCCTCTGAATCTGTCTCTCAAGTCTTCATTCGCGAGCGCATAAAACACCTGACGTGGGCTTGGTTCACATTTGTCATGAGCACAGGTGGCATCGCGTTGCTGCTGCACAACACGCCCAACCAGTTCGACGGTCTCCGAGTCATCGGCAAGATATTTTTTGTACTTACTCTTATCATCTTCTGTATCATTGTCGTGGGCCTCATTGTCCGCTTCTCGACGACGGCTGCGGCTCTCAAGAATAGCTTGATGCATCCGACCGAAAGCCTCTTCTTTCCATGTTCTCTGCTCAGCATTGCGACCATCCTAGCAAACACTGCAGCATACGGTCTCCCTGCTGTTGGTTCCTGGCTAGCCAGTGCGTTACGAGTATGCTTCTGGATCTACACCGCGCTATCGACTCTCTCGGCTGTTGTTCAGTTCTTTGTCCTCTTCAATGGCGCCCATCTACCTATTCACTCTATGACCCCGGCCTGGATCCTACCCATATTTCCCGCCATGCTGACAGGCACCTTGGCTTCCGCCATCATGCCATCGCAAAGCCCTGAGCACCGTATGCCCATCCTGGTTGCAGGGGTTACGTATCAAGGCCTTGGCTGGATCGTGGCATCGCTTGTCTACCCTTTGTACATCGGTCGGCTGATGCAAGACGGTCTGCCAGCACCAGCGATGCGGCCTGGTATGTTTATTGCCGTTGGCCCTGCTGGTTATACCTCTGTTGCCATCATCGGCATGGCTCGGTCAGTCCCAGAAGGTTACGGATATTTCGCAACATATCCTATGGCACCCCAAGTCCTGCAAATATTAGCCCTCTGGGTCGCCATTTGGATCTGGTGTATCGCATTCTGGTTCTTCGCATTCAGTCTATTGGCCGTACTCGCCTCTGCCACCAAGTGCAAGCTACGTTATAGCATGACCTGGTGGGCATTCGTTTTCCCCAACGTCGGCTTTACCCTTGCTACAGCTCAGATTGGAGAGCAGTTAGAGAGCCCAGCCATCCAGTGGGTGTCAAGTGCTATGACCATCTTACTTGTTGGTCTTTGGTTCCTTATTCTGTATGCACAGATATCCGCGGTCATTCGTAAGAAGATCCTATGGCCGGGTCGGGATGAAGACCGATGATAGCGGATCCTCACCCTGCTGCACTTCTGCTGGCAGATATGCCCAATGCCGGTAAATTTAGACGATTCGATAATTATAGAACCCGAGTTTGTCTCCCTCACTGAGGCATTCGCCTTTGTCCGTCAGGGCGTCAAACGTCCCAAAGTCCCGATCTTGTATCCAAGAGCCCATCACGTCTTCTAAGATGTGGATATATCCAATCCTGCGGTATTCTCCCTTTTCCAGACCTCTCACAAGCACCAAGGCGTGACTCTCGGCATCCCCCTCCAAGTCTACTCGGCAATGAAGGACGGCCAAGTAAACAGTGACGTCCTTTTCGTATAGGAACGGTGGGAAAACGTCATCTAGCTGTGCATCGGTTTGGATTATTTGAGAATCTGCCACTTCCATATCCATGCTTGGGGTTGTAGGCAGAGACACCAAGTTTTGCACATATCGTAACATTCCACCTGGGAGAAACTCTGCAGCCTGTTCAGTCGTGAAGCTATCCGAGAGATCTACCATTTTCAGGGAAAGACGAGCTTTGATGAGAGGACCTTGGAGGACGAGGTGGCCCCCAGAAACAGGGCCAAACTCTGGCCCAGTTGTCGCAACTGACGCATCTAGAACAGTTGCAGCCAATACCCAAGGCTCTTCATCCTCTTCCAGCTCCGCATTCAAGTTGATGTTACCGATGCCAAGTTTTCCAGTTGAAATATGGGTTGGCTCCACTGAGGCCCATGACCACGACGGAACCCGGTAGTTCTGTGGAGGCGCGACTTTTCTTCCATCTCTCACGGTCCAAAGGAGATCTCGAGACAACGACTGACGCCAAATACCGGCGAGATACGACTCGGGGGAGACCCGTGCTAGACTCTAATATAGGGACGCAATACCAGCAAAGGCTATGAAGCGGTCAGATTCAAAGGTGAAAGACCGCGACATATAGTCCTGCAGGAGCCGATGCCATACTGGCCAAAGGCTCTCGGCATTCTGACCCCCCATTGAATAGAGAGTTCCTAGCGGCATGATATGAGCAAACTCCTGGTTGATATCGAAGTTGTAGCCATCACATGTCTCATTTGAAGCAAAGTCCTCAGAGTTCATGTTCGAAGCAGATGTCCACCAAAGCTGGTCCCGAGCAACGTGTATTGTTTTCCATGATATAATCCACTCTTGAAAGACCCATCCTCGGCGAAACAAAGGCTGCGATAAAACCTGATCGCAAAAGGAGCTCCTGTCAATGAGTCTCACAGAGCCGGACGGCATTTCAATGTCGTCGAAGCCTGTCCATGTTGGTACAACCTCGCATGGATGCTTTAGCATTGAGTCCTGCTTCAGCCCAACCGAAGAGTCTTTGGCAGCCGTAGCTGAGATAGTGACATACGCCTCGGAATAGACGGATGCCATATGGGCGGCTTCAACACCCCAGTCATCATTACAATCTTGGATGATGCAGAGCGAGTCGATCCACAAGTATTGTATGCCCAAAGAATTTGCTAGCCTGATTACGTCTCGAAAAGTAGCCGGTATTGATGCAAAGGGAATATCATAGTAAAATGCATCTTCCAGGGCATGTAATAGCCTGAGTGGCTGCACCTCTCCCCAGCGATGACTGAGGGCAGCATATCGCGTAGATGAAGCCAGCTCTTGCGTACTGACTAGCCTAACTGTAGGGTCACCTCCGTGAGTTGTAGATGGTTGACAATGAAGTAGTCTTGTAGGCATTCTGGGCAACAAACGCAAGCTGGAACTGGGGGCCTCGAGCCAGCTGCGTATTCTCGATAATGACTCTTGTCGGTCAAACCTGGACTTCCACCTATTCGCGTTCTCGGCTACCTCCATGCCTTTAAATCTTACTATAGAACTGGGAGGGAAGAAGCCTGGATACTTACTAACTGCCTTGAAGGTTCGAAACGTGTGGAATACGCGAGCGATTAGCTTGTCTTTTTTGAATTTGGCGTAGCAAATGCCAAGAGTGAAAGAGCCACAGTACATTGTCTCCCCGGGCTGGAGCGCAGGGATTCCAACAAGATTCTCTTCTTCCATTCCATTCAATGTCAAAGGATAAATATCCCTCTGTAGCCGGTGCCAGATCATAGAGCAGAGAACGCAACTATATGTTGATTCTATCAAATCATGTAATGCATGGTGAAGATATGGCGTTGGAGGGAAATTGGGCTTCCGAGCTTGGTCCAGCCTCACTCTCCACTCGGAATTCTCTGTTGCGAAACCAGAGGGAACGAAAGCGCCTCCTTCAAGATCGAGGAGATCATGTTGGAGTAGCACATTTGTAGGTTCGTATCGTCCTTGGAAGATACCGGAACATAAGGAACAAAGAGTTGAGTGTGTCATTTTGGGAAGGCGAGCAGGGTTTTTTATAAGATGGCGAGATTTGTTTTGGAGAGTTGGAAAGATGATAAGGTCGAGGGCTGGGTCAATATCTGGAGGTAGGTAGGTAGGTAGGAGAGAAGAAGTTACCTATGGTGGCATGTGAGGTTCCATCGAGTCACTGACGAATGATATGCGCTGTGGAGAACGCTGCAACTGAGGAAGCTCAGGATCGGCGCGTTGCTTACGATTGAACATCGATGAGAGCTCTTGCTTCAAGAAAGAAAACCCTCGTTACTCTCTCTGCATGTGCATCCTACGAGAACATGGTGATTTTGAGCATCTACGGAGTAAAAATGGCGCATTGCTAGATTAACAACTTAAGGTGAAGACGTTAAGGGCTGAAGGCTAAGGTAGAACGTCATCTTGTCTCAGCGCTCAACTATGCCTGCTGGCGCTAATTGCTCGCAGTTCTAGACTAGGCCTTCAACTCCCTCCAAAACATGCACATCTCGTCGAACAAGCTCTGGCTTTCAGCATTGTGTAATATCGCTGCTTACAAACAATATTGTTATGGTTTGATGAAATGGGCTTTATCTGCGCAGCCTGTTGACAATTCACGCCCACCTCTCGGGCCTGTATTCACCACCACCGCCAGAAATCACCAGAAAAATGAACAAAGTGACGAGGTCACAGGCAACGCGGTCCAGCGCAATCAATGCCTCACGAAAGATTTCATCGCAACTAAGCCCGGATGATGAAATATCCGGCACAACAACTAATGGACGCGCGACAAAACGCGGCCCTGTTCGTCGGGAAGAGGATCACGACGCGTCTGAAGGAGACGCGACTCCAGACATTGAGAGTGAGGGTCCTGCACCAAAACGACGAAAAACGCAGCCCTCGAGAAGCAAAAATGCGACTGCCAAGCTTCATGAGCGCCTATTTGGTTACGCCGGGAAGACAGCTCGGGCGTCGTGTACGCCTCCAGTTCGACGGCACGACCTAACATATCACCGGCCACTTATTCTAGACGATGTCTCATCTCGCCAGGCTCTTCTCGACTGGTTTGACGGCGTCAGTACTAAGCGGTCCATGCCCTGGCGCAAGGCCTGGATCAACCCGAAGGACCACGAACAACCGGATGACCTACGCAACCTCCTAGAACGACGAGCATACGAGGTCTGGATCAGCGAGATCATGCTGCAGCAAACACGAGTCGCTGTAGTCATCGACTACTGGAATAGATGGATGGCAAAATGGCCAACCATTCATGACCTAGCAGCCGCGAGTGCCGATGACGTTCTAAGTGCCTGGCGTGGTCTGGGTTACTACAGCAGAGCGACGAGGATCCATGAGGCCGCAAAGCTCGTGGTGAATGACCTGACTATGGAGGGACTACTGCCGGCTTGTACCCAAGAACTCGAAGCCAAGGTCCCTGGTGTTGGGCGATACACAGCCGGTGCCATTTCAGCCATCGTCTTCGGGCGATCTGCACCCATGGTTGACGGCAATGTTCTGCGAGTATTAAGCAGGCAGTTAGGACTATTCGGGAACGTTAAAACGAACAAGGTTGTCATTGACACGTTATGGGCTGCTGCTGACGCTCTTGTTAAAGCCGTGGCCCGAGATGGGACTGATGCCCAGGACAATGAGGAGGCCAAGACGAGCGACAGACCTGGAAGATGGGGTCAGGCGCTCATGGAGCTGGGAAGTACTGTTTGCATACCGAAACCAAACTGTGCCGAGTGTCCCATTACATCGACTTGTCGCGTTTACGCTGAAGGAAGAACATTGATGTCTGGCGATGAGCGGGAGACCAAACTTGACGACATTGAAGACTTGTGCAATCTCTGCGAGCCCTTTGAAGAAATTGCGGGCTTAGTTGCGGAGAAACATACAGTTCCGGATCTCACAGGTACCAAAAGGACCAAAGCGAACGGTGCCCAAGGCAAGCAAAGCAAGCAGTTGACGCTCTCGGCGTTCGCTTTCAAGGGGCTAGCGGATGGGAAGCCATCCTCGAATAAGGTCAAATCGGCCCCTGATCCCCACAACATGGAGACAATCGTGGATCACGCTCGAAAGTTCCCGCTGAAGGTCATCAAGAAGGCAGTGAGGGCGGAGGAGACATTGGTCTGCGTCATTCGCCGCAAGGACGGACATTACCTGATTCAGAAACGCCCGGAAAAGGGGCTCCTAGCTGGGTTGTGGGAGTTCCCCAGCTACACTCTGCAAGATTCGACAGAAGGCAACACACCAGCAAAACGAAGATCGAAAGCACTCGCTTATGTCTCTAAGCTAGCCAACGATCATGGAGGCAAAAGATCGAAAGCCACACAACCGAAGCATGTTAGCGAGCCAGGTAGCGTGCCCTGGCTCTTTTCTCATCTTAAACTCACGATGCATGTTCACTTCTTCACACTCGAAGAAGAAGGTTTTCTTGCGGATGCTGAGTCGCTTGCCTCGAGTCGCCTCAGGTGGGCGTCAAGCGAGGCTGTTGATGACGAATCTATGGGCACAGGCATGCGCAAGTGCTGGGCACTCGTGAAAGACCGAGAGGACTGATCATAATACCGTTGGATAGATTATTACCGCTATATCAGTAGAGTCAATAATAATTACATAGAAGCCGGGTAGGCTGAAAAGAATAGTGCCAATGCCAGGTCGTGAGATATCATCATTCTTAACTGCTATGGATGCTGTTTGCAACTGTCACGTGGGGCAGAATCGCGAGAACGCCTCTCAGATCGCCGTGTCGGTATTGTGGAGACGCGTCAACTTGCATCACGTCCCGACGGCTCCAGCCGTTTCAAGCACAGTTCGAGTCAAATTGAACAGAAATTGTCATTGATTAGATATAAAGCAATGACGAGCTGGTTTGGTATTGGCCGTCCGGCTCTATTTGATGCTATTTCCAGTGCTTGCGACCTTATCGATCAACAGATTGCTTCAGGTACGTCATTACATCACTGACCACCACCGGGCGTAAGACCGTTAACACGCTTCAGACCTCGAATTAGTGCAGCAGGAGCTTGGTGAGGCTCTTCAGCAACGAGATGATCACGCATCACGGGTTGCTGAGTTAGCAGCCGAAAATGCCCGCTTAAAAGAGCAATTGGAACAGACTACGGCCAAGGCGAAAGGGAACGCGAAAAGCCCAGAGCCAGCACCAGCAACCGACCAGCCAAGGGCATCCAGAAGTAAATCATCAGGCCATGAGCCAGATTGGAAGAACGAGTGCGCCAAAGTGAGCCTCAAGTTCAACGCGCTTTCGGACAATTTCAAGAAGGCCAAGGATGCACTTCGGAAAAGAAAAGAGGAGCGTGACCGATGGGTCAGTCACGCGACGCTGCTTGAGAAGAGGATCAAGGCAGCCGAGGTAGAGCACGGAATCAACATTACCGACCGGCACAACAGGAGCGCCCGAGCGACAACACTTCCAGTGACCACGATGGAAGAGGTGAACCCCAGCCCGAACACCAGCTTTACCTCCGAAGCCGGACTCGAGCAAGCCGATCTGGAGTTACCTCCTCTCGCCGCTGTATCTCTCAGTCCCGAGAATCGACCTCCCCTCGCCGACACCACTGCTGCCAACCCTCACTCAGACTCGACACAGAGCGAGGAGGAATCGAGACAGGGAGATGAGCTACCCGAGTTACCGCCCCAGGATAATGTCGGCGAGGTGCTAATCAAGGAAGAGCCGTCATCTGACGCGCCTATTGTGGTCTCTGAGAGAGCGGTACGAAAGAGAAAGCGAAATGATCCAGATCCCAACGAGTCACCTCTGCAGAAGGTGAAGCTAGAGCCGAACGACAGCTCAAGTCCTGTTCAACCTCTTAGCCCAGCTACTCTTGTTCCACAGGAGAGCATAGATTTGGGAGACGTTGCGCAGAGATTGTTGACGCCCCGGAAACGCAGGGAACTGGAAGAGTCGCAGCGGCGAGATCAGATACACAGCAAAACATTTGCGACTGCAATAACCCCCAGAACTCTGTTTGTCAGGCCGGATCCTGAACCACAAACAACCCGGCCATTGGAGCGGACATCGGCTCTCACGCCACTCAGTGTCAACCGAAGAGTGGTGCGGTCAGGCGGTGATAAGCCAATCACGCCTCTTAGGAGAGGTTTGAGTCGCGGCATCTCTACCCTGGCTGAGGATGGCGAAGCCTACAGGCGAGACGCCAATGGCCGAAATCCAGCCCCTAAGGGGAGGCTGGATACACTATTGAACAGCCCAGCTGCGCAGGAAAACGAACCCATCAGTCGTCCGACCCCTCGAGCCCTAGCAAGACCAAATACCGTTTCGGAGGACCTTGCCATTCCGGGGCGACGAGTACTTCCCTTTGAACAGGGTCGAGTCAAAGACAGAACTCCCGCTCAACAGACGGGTACATCCGGTCGAGCGGGTGCCATCAGTTCCAAGTTGACACCTCAGGATACGCGATCCCCTTTGGCCTCTAAGAAAGGCCCGACATCGCTGTTACGCAACAAACCAGTGTCGGAACTACGCCCGGATGATTTCAAGATCAACCCGCAAGCCAACGAGGGACACGACTTTGCCTTTTCGGATGTAATACGCGACAGGGATGAGAGGGCTCGGATGCAAGGCTGTACGGATATGCACTGTTGTGGAAAGCATTTTCGAGCCCTCGCCGTCTCGCAACGCCCAGATCCACCTCTTACGGCAGCGCAACGACAAGAGGAGCAAAAGTTGCTTGAGGAGTACATGGGGGACTTTGCGTATCGGCTTGGAACTATGGACAAGAAGGAGAGAGATGAGCTCTGGGTTGAGGCCAAGACCCAGGAACTGGCAAATAAATACGGCAAACATCGATACCATTACTCGAGGATGCGGAGCCCTCCGGGCTTTTGGAATGCGGATTTTCCCAACACGCAGGAGTTGGATGCGGAGAGGACAGAAGCTGCCAGGCGGGAGAAGCAGACGGTTCAAGACAGGCATCGGGAAGCGATGCGACCGGGTGGGAGATGGCTTTTCCGGGATGAGTAGGTAAGAGAGGACATTATATAAGCAAGAGGGAGGTTTCATTCTGTCTATAGGAGTTACAGTGTATCAAGTTGATACTGGGATGGGTTGGGAATGGCAATGATTTAGCATAGTCACGTACAAAGAGTAAGTACATGGAAGAAGAGATGGCACAACAAAGGAAAGCCTGGACTCGTTTAAATGGTCGAGTTTTACAAGTCCAAATTAGTCTATACATAGTTCTGTGTGCACTTACATGTTTGCGATCAACAAGAAGCCAGGATATGATAGCAGGGGTTGTTTCCGGATGTGGAGTCTTGATTTGAGCGATGCCGGCGCTTGAGGTGGATAGTGGAGCACATATCACTTTTGCCTCAGACACCAACTTTTGCCCCAAAGCCTCTAGTGACTTGGGCTGGTTGGTTGGCTGGCTCGTGCTTTGCAGACTGGCAGGCTGGCTCTGGCTGTAGGTTGCTTTGGGCTTGGCTCGTGTGCTCACAGGCTCCCACACTGCCTCTGCATCTGCCGTTGCCTTTTTGGCTTGACCTCTGCGTACCACCAGTAAACCCGGTCCCAAATTTTATTTCTCCAACGTCAAGCATCCCGTTTGCCTGACGCAACTCGCTTCCTCGGTGTGTCTATCCTTCAACCTCTACCACGAGCAACTGCGCTCCTTGGTTTTATCTCGGTTTCTTTGATTTCCTCTTCCGTGCTGCTTTATCGGCTCCCCTCTACTGGAGCAGCCGCCGCCTTTGTTCTCCTGTCGTCGCTATATCGTCCCTCTGCAGGCAACCAGGCCGCCGCCGGTGTCGCGTCGCAACGTCGTCCGCTTCCTCCCCCCCCAAGCTTCAACACCCTGAAGCCCGCCGGCTCCGAAAGACCCTTCGCCTGCCAGATCAGACTACGACGTGGCTACGGGCGTCGCACCAACTGGGCGGCTCCCGTCTTCATTCAATCCCCAAGCCGGCACGATGAGTAACCGCCATCTGCCGGCTGGGCAGAACATACAGGGAGGAGCTGGCGGAGTTCCCGGCGTTGATATGGTCAGTGGTCCGGGAGGGCCTCGTCGGAGGCAGCCGCCTCCGTATGTCCCTCAGTATCAGCATCAGCATCAGCATCAGCATCAGCACCACCAGCATATGAATCCCATGTATGCCAACTACATGCCCTACGCGCCCCAGCAGTACTATGGCATGCCGCCGCAGTATCAGAACGGACAGTACCAAAACGGACAGTACCAGAACGGGGGTATGCCTTCACCTGGCTACATGCCCTACCAGAACTACGCTCGATCGCCGCCCTCCATGCACCAGTATGTCCCCATGGTCGGCGTGAGCGTACCTCCCAGCTATCCTCCTCGCCCTGCTCAGCAACAATCTCCTGCTCTGTCGACTCCCTACCAGCCTCCACCTACTGTGGCTCCAATTCCGCCTCGTACTCCCTCCTCCACCCACTCGTCGCAGATGATTCCTCCTCCGACTCCTCCAACCCCGCAGACGACAGAGCCAGCACCAGCGCCTCCTGTTGCTCCTGTGCGGGAACCTTCGCTTCCTCCGAAGGCGAAGGAGCCGTTCCGCCCCCCTGTAAGCTGCGCATTATTAAGAATGTTCCAAACTTGAGCTAATAATTCGCCAGCTGCCTTGGTTGTCCCACCCTGATTCCGAATTTCCCGTCAGAACCACCAAGTCAAGACGGCGGAGAAGGCCTTTAAACGCCGATAGTCTGTCTCTCTCCATGCCAGTCGAACAGCATGAGGGCACCACGGAGCAAATTATGGCCGCCGAAACTACCTCTACAGAACCTTCCATTTCTGCCCAGACGCCTACAACCTCCGCAGCCCCGTCCGAGACTGCTGCAACTCCCCGCCAGCCCGCTGAAGAACCCGCTGCTCCCCCAGCCTCGAGCTCCCAGCAACGATCTCGCACCAACACCGCGACCAGCGCTACATCCACCGCAACGAGCAGACCCGCCACGCGTTCTGCCGCCGCTCCCGCTCCTGCTCTCCCCTCTCTGCCAAAGACCGGTGCCAAAGACGCTAAGCCTGCACGTGCTGAAAAGTCGTCCAACGGCGATGCGACTAACGAGACCACCTCCCAGGATGGAACATCCGCGGATGCCGCTGAGAAGCCCGAAGAGACTGAGCCTGGTGCCGCGGAAGCTCCTCCTGTAAAGCTCCCACCCTCGAGCTGGGCAAACCTCTTTGCGAAACCCACGTCCGCATCTTCAGGGAAGACTGGCGGGGTTAATGGTACTGTATCTGATGACGTTGCAGTTAATGGTGACGGTGCTGATGGTGTTATTGGAGCCCCGAACGGTTCTGCCTCCGGCTTCTCGAAAGCCAATGCCAACTCTGTTGCGGAGGCCATTCACTCGTTCCATGTTGGTCTTGCCGACCAGCTTTCGTTTCTCGAGCCTCGCGGCTTGATAAATACTGGTAACATGTGTTACATGAACTCTGTAAGCCTCCCACTTCCAGGTTTCCGTGCTAGTTTCTAACGTGGCACAGGTGTTGCAAGTTTTGATGTTTTGCGTTCCATTTTATGATTTCATTACCCAGATCAGCAAGCGAGCTGTTCACAGCTTCAAAAGTGACACACCTCTTATCGACGCTATGTAAGTTTATGCATGTTGGTTGTCCCGTGGTATGGTAGCTAATCGAATTGCAGGATCATGTTTATGCATGAGTTTAAAATTATCAAGTCTGCTGCCGCTCTTGATTCGTTACGGCGTACTCTGAAGAATGAGGAATTGGAGCGTTACGGCGAGCCCTTTACTCCCGAGTTCGTGTACGAGGCTATAAGGCAGCTTCCCCGTTTCGCAAGCATGAGGGTGCGTTCTAAGGCTTGACCATTTAAAGAATGTTGCTAATTGAAACATAGCGAGGCCATCAGCAAGATGCGGAAGAGTTTCTGGGTTTCCTCCTGCAGTCCTTGGATGACGAGTGCACTTCAGTCATGAATAGTTCTACTCTACCCGGGCAGACGGAGAGGAGGGCCAGTGCCTCTCAGGAAGCGACTGGTGCAGCAGACGATTGGCTTGAGGTCGGTAGAAAGCAGAAATCGGCGGTGACTCGATCCTCTGGTTCCAACTCATCAAGCCCTATCTCCAAGATGTTTGGCGGCTTGCTGCGATCGGAGTTCCGCGTCCCTGGTCTGAAGGACTCGATTACTACTGAGCCCTACCAGCCGCTTCAGTTGGATATTGGATCCCCAGATATCCGCAACGTGGTGGATGCCCTGCGAGGTCTTACCCGTCCTGAGCGTCTTCAGGGTGACTTCAACTCCCCCCGCGGCAAGGATATAACAGCCACCAAGCAGGTCTTCATTGAGTCACTTCCCCCCGTTCTCATCCTGCATCTCAAGCGATTCCAGTTCGATGCGGAGGGTAACGGAACTGTCAAGATTTGGAAGAAGATCGGATATCCCTTAGAGCTTGAGATTCCTCGCGAAGCTTTGTCTCGGCAGAAACGCCAGACGTACAGCGACGGAGCGATGCCCAAGTACAAGCTGATCAGCGTGGTGTATCACCACGGGAAGAATGCCAGTGGCGGACATTATACTGTTGATGTGCGCCGTCAGGAGGGTCGTGAATGGATCCGTATTGACGATACAGTCATTCGCAGAGTACGGAGCGAGGATATTGCCGAGGGCGGCGAAGAGGAGGAAGTGAAGGATACGCACAAGGATGGCCCCGCGTCTGGTTCCTCAGGCAGCCGATTTGGTGCCATGATGGATGAGGACGCTGGAGATGAGGACGGGTGGAACAAGGTGACGGGTACGACTGGCGGGACAAAGAAATGGAGCAACGTCGCCAATGGCACCAGCAACGGCAGTGCCAGGGCAAAGCAGGTCAAGGACAACATCAAGGACAACAAGGTCGCCTATCTGCTATTCTACCAGCGGATGTAAGGAGGTCATACTCACATTACCCTTGAGCCATCACACTCACTAAAGCCTTCCGGCCTAATCCCTGGGCCGTGAAGAGGCAGACACGGTTTAGCACGAGCTTAGTGGCTGTACTTGGATGGGAGAAAACGCCATTGTTAAGACGGAGTCGGATGTTGGGAGGTGAGGGAAAAAGGAAAGCTGATTGTCGGTAGATATCCAGTATCTAGCCCGATGCTCGGCGTTTGGCGTCGGGGCACGATTCCTTACGGATTAGGACGGAGAAAGAGGATGAAGTGGTGAAATGAAGCCTTTGAGAGGCTGATCAGCCAGTGAAATACAGGATCCCATGTAAGATTTGGGAACTATAGACGAAGGGCACTCCCGGCTGCTTTGACTAGATTTCCTCCAACAGCGACACAAGAGCTGCCTGGAAACAAGCTCTTCGCGGAGCTTGCACCAGATAGTACATTGTAAACTACAAAAATGTCCATGAGATGGCAATGAGAAAGATTCACATATACAACTAAGGGGGTCCCTTGGGGGTTGTGCAAAATGAGTCAAGTCAGACGACGTCTATACATAGGTTACACGGGAACTGTCTAGTCCGTTGAGGGGGTTGCCACCATTTCTCTAGGAGGCGCCGTTCCGCTCTCTCAACCACCGTCCTTCTGCTGCTATACAACTTCCTCCTCCTTTCCTCCCGACCCGAGGTGCCCAATCGTCGTCTAGTGCTTGCGGACGACGGCAATAGAGTCAAGCTCGTTCTTCTCGGCCATTTCGGTGACGACCTCCTGCATGAGGGGCTGAAGGTAAGGGACGTCCTGTTTTGCGTTGGTGGGTTAGCGTTGTGATATCTCGGGATCGTTGCCTCAATTGCCGAGGGCCGGCGTAGACAAGAGGGATCGATGCTTTCATACCATGGCGGTGGTGGTCCACTGATCCTTGGGGAGGAGCTTGTGCTGGTAACTGCACTGGACAGCACGTCGGATGCGGTAGATGCGCTCGTAAGACTCGCGGTTGTCGAGGCGCTTGAGGGCCTTCTGGGCAACGTCGTTCTCCTCCTCAAGGAGGTCATCGTATCTGTTTCAACCAATTGAAGACCGCAGTCAGCAAAAACCGTCCATCTCTAGCCCATAACCATCGTATCGGGGTCAATTGGTGCGTGTCCGTTCGAATCCATCGCATCGGGGGTAGGGAAGAAATTCGCGTACCTCAGGCCCATCTGGCGGTAGCCGGCGGCGTTAACGTACCACGAGGCAGCGGGCTTGAAGAGCCGGGCGAGCCACGGCCGGCGGAGGATGAAGGGGGCGAGCGAGTACTTCATTGTTGAGGAGGGGAATTGAACGCGGGTTGGGCGGGTATTATCGTCGTCGTCGGAAATGCGCGAAATGGGGATGGGCTGAGTGCAATTGCAAAACTTCTGGGAGAGCTCGGGACGTCACGTGATCCCGATGACCATTCCTGGGTATCTCGCTGGCTGTTCGGATCGGCTAGACCCCAGCATTTGGAGAGGGCGATGACTAAGAGCTCAGTACCCGTGACTAGTCACGTGACTGATGTAGCCTGGCCTGGGAGGGAGCAAGCCTTAGATGTGGCGCAAGCTGTGGCGGGCACATGGCAGCGGTGGAGATGGTAATGTGGGGGTCTATCCCCTGTCCCGCGGCATGCCGTGCACTCGGAAGGGAACGGTCTAACGGTCAAGCATCTTCAACAATGACGGACTTGGTCGATGACGGACTTGGTCGATGATCAAGGACAGGACAGGGAGCGTGAGGCGAGGTGAGTAGCACCTGATAGAGAAGGCATAGGAGGGGTTGAGGTTTCACCGAGCCCGGTCAAGAATATCAAGAGTGTTAGAGTAACACTTGCACACCATCCATCTGCCTCGGACGAAGGCTTTGGTGAGGCCTGGAGCACAACGTCGTCATCCCACGCCGACGAGGGTCGAGATCGGTACCGTATCAGACCTTGTCATGGGAGAGATACCTGGGCCTTACAGCCAGCTGCAGACTCGACGGCATGTGCCGGCGTCTCATCCATCAATGAAATCAGACTCTCTCGCTCGGATACCACATGCAGAGAATTTGCAAACTTGGCTGCCTACCTTACCTTACCTATTTGCATGCCATCTTTTCTAGTGTCGATTAGCACACGCTGCGTCATTTTGAGTGCCGGCTTGGGGTCGTCGTCCCGGGACCGGCTTGTACCGGCCAGTGCAAAGATTAATGCACGCCATGAAAACCCCGAGCAAAAGGGCTCGAGTTTTATTGTCTTCTGCCCTGAAAGAATGGCTCCGGTGATGCGTTACTGGACCCTCCAGCGGGCTCCGGCGACCTGGGCCCACGGCCGATGGAAAGCCGCTGGGCCACACCCTGCAGGTGGTAGCTGTAGCGCCTTAGCGTTGCCCTCTGGGCCTCTCCATCACTGATCGTCCGCACTACCCACCCTCCACTCCGCCGCCGATTCCCATCCTCCGCTCCGTTTCGCCCTCGGAAACTTGGTTCTCTTCCTACTTTGCTTTCCCTACTGTACTCTCTTGTACTTTCTCATCTTCCCATCCCATCTTCTCCTCCGCCCTCATTCCCAGCGTCCGCATCCACTCCTGCCGACCCCTCCGTACCGACTCGTCGCCTCTTTTTTTTCACCCCCAGGTCAATGGCCGGCGCCATTCGCTGAGCGGGAAGCGGTCGGTCACGGCGCGTGGGAGCGTTCCCCCGCAGTACCTTCGTACCGGCTGCGAGGCTCCTATACCGGCACGAGGACAACACACAGACGTCAAGCCCCTCGACGAACGTTCTCATTTTTGGGGGGGCGGAATCGGATCGGCAATCCAGAAATCACGAGGGCGAGGGTATCTTGACTGCGGACATTCGCCAGCAGCCAGGAGAACGGATTTTGTGCTCGGTTCCCGGTCCCGAAGGGCATCACTTTCGTCGCCCACGACGGACCTGCTCCCGGTTGGAGAGGAGAAGGAACGAGACGATCGAGAAAGCTTCGAATCGAGAACGACCGCCGACGACTCAGTGACGACCGCTAGTCACCGAAAGATCCGGCCTCTCTCACCGAGTCAAATCCCCGGCTGAGACCATCGCACGGCGAACGAGCGGCAAAAGTCGGCCAATATCAAAGAATCTCAGGAGACGACTGGCATGTCGTCGACCGACCAGGCCTCTCCAGAAACTGCCCGGTCGCCGTCTCCAGAGTATGCTGTATCATCCTACCGTCTCGCTACCTCCGACGCTCCAATGCACACCTCCGCGACGGTGACCCCGATGCACCGGTGGGCTCTCAACGCCTCCGACTCCCAATTCAACGCTATTGCTGGTGCAGTTGGTGGTTTCACATCAGGCGTCGTCACCTGCCCCCTCGATGTCATTAAGACTAAGCTGCAGGCTCAAGGCGGGTACGCCGCAATGAATCGGGGACGACATGTCGGTCATCCGAAGTTGTACAACGGCCTAATTGGTTCAGCAAAGGTCATATGGCGAGAGGAGGGAATTCGAGGTCTCTACCGTGGTCTGGGACCTATCGTGATGGGATACTTGCCTACATGGGCCGTGTGGTTCACTGTCTACAACAAGAGCAAGGGCTATATATCACAATACTATGGTAAGTGGATATGAACCCCAGATGGGTTCGGCATGCTAATGGAATGTTTCTTTGGACAGACAACAGCCATATAGTCAACTTTTGGTCGTCGATAATAGCGGGTGCCAGCAGCACAATCGTCACAAATCCCATATGGGTCATCAAGACCCGGCTCATGTCACAGAGCAATATCCGCCACCAAAATCATGACCACCACTCCACCTTGTATCCGAAAGCGGTCAGCACACCTACAACTCGGCCGACTCTACACGATTGGCATTATCGGTCAACAATCGATGCAGCCCGCAAGATGTACACCTCGGAGGGCATGGTCTCCTTCTACTCCGGCCTGACACCTGCTCTCCTTGGCTTGTCACATGTTGCTGTTCAGTTCCCGACCTACGAGTTCCTAAAGACCAAGTTCACGGGCCAAGGCATGGGTGAATCTACCGAGGGTGAAGGCGCTCACGTTTTCGGAATCTTGGGGGCGTCGATTCTCTCCAAGATCCTCGCCAGCAGCGCGACATATCCACATGAAGTCATCCGAACTCGGTTGCAAACCCAGCGCCGCCCACTCGCTGGCGAGGAGACCGTCCAGGGTATGGGTATGACAAGTAATGGACACAGGATATCTCGTGCCCAAGCCCAGACGCCCAAATACCAGGGTGTTGCTCACACATTCCGGACTATCCTGCAGGAAGAAGGCTGGCGGGCCTTCTACGCTGGACTGGGAACCAACATGATGCGGGCCGTCCCGGCAGCAACCGTCACCATGTTGACGTATGAATATGTCATGAGGGAATTATCCAAGACAAAGACAGAGGCACGACATCTTTTACTGGAATCAAAGACAGAGCCATAGATGACCAATAGTTGGTTGGGCTCTCAAAGCATGAAATAAAACAGCGAAATTTACACGAGACGGGACTCTTTGGAGAAGGACTGTACACATGGGCTCCTGGGAAGGAAAGGGATGGGGGAAGGCTGAGATACCCTTAGTCGGCTGTAGGCATAGACAATTTCTGGTTCACAACGGGTCACAAACGAACGTTGGTGGCGGCTTGGTTCCTATCGTTCACGCTCGCATACACACAGGGATTTGTAACGCACGCGCTCCTGGCTGCACACCCTCTTCTATCTTGTTTTGAAGGATTCGTTATCTCATTGAGTTGCATGACTGGGCTGAGTTTGCGCATACCTTAAGCGAGTTTAGTGCACCACTTGCATGTACATGTAAGAGGAGTTTGCTTCATTATGTATGCTTGAGCACACTGGACATGGAAATGTCAAACATGATATGAAATTTTAAACTATCCATGTCTGATATTTGGATTGTTTGTGAATTACAATTTGATTCGCTTCCCATGCGCCGATATTGTCTATGCTTCAACGAATTCCATACCGCGGTGATGGTGAACGCGCGCTTATGAGCCACCTCTTGGAGTACGCTCACCATTGGCTGGCAGTCTTGACGTTTTCTTGTGGAAGTGACATGTTAGCAAGAGGTTGACTTTGGAGGGAAAGGAGGCGTACTGCTTGTTCGCGAGCGGAGTGTATAGAGGAGCGGGTGTATCTTGTGAGTCGGGGTTCCATTATTAGCTTCTTGGCCACGTTTACGGAAAGTATAAGTAGCTGTTTTAGGGAGTAAAAACATCGCAGCATCCAATTCTCATAACCAGCCATTGGAAGGAAATCCTGTTGGTTTTGTCGTCTTGGACATTCCGTGTCTGGGTTAGATTTTCGAATTGAACCAGCGCTGAACTTGATACATGACTTCCTGCGTTGCTTGCGACCGTCACGACCCTTCGGGACCACAAATGGGTCGTTCTCTGCAAGCCTCATCAAACACGAGCCAGAGACTCAGCGTATTCCATGTCAAAATGCGGGTTGTGAGAATTAGGATGCTGAAATAACTTCACTCATGAGAACACGCCACTTTTCTTTACTCACGCGAGCAATACGCAGGCCATTGTGAACGCCGCCGCTGGGGCCATGAGCATCTAAGAAACCCCAGATGTTAGCATTTTAGCAGGACAAACCGAGGTTTTTTTTTGGGGCAAAACAGCTTACCCGAGGATTCATATTGCGAAGGACTTGTTGGATTGTTAGAGTGTCGGCAGGTGTAAGTTGCTGGGTCTTCTCGCATAAACGGGTGATAGACGCCAAGCCTTCCGACCGGTTAAGGGATATCTGCATAACTCCAATTGATGCATCTACTTCGCCCAGCGGCTGAGTCACCCGTCTATCGGATCCATCCCCCACAATCGCGCAATCGCCTTATCTAAGCCAGGGGCTGGCCCGTGCGCCTTCCGCTGCCGAAGAGCGATGGTCCAAGCTCCCGGAAGCTTAGTTGCCAAGCCCCGATTGATTGGTTCATGCCGAGACATGGGGCAGACATGGGCAGGCGCTCTTCGTGTGCTGAATGCGACTGCGACGGGACGGGCAACCCGGCGACAGGCTTCCCCGTTTCCCCCCAAGCGCCCAACCTCGTCTTTGTTTTGACCCCTTTTACCCTCATCTCTCGCTCTTCCTTCTACGCGCATCAGACAATACGCGGCAATTTTCAGCGTAAAATCTACCAGCAGTTTCCCAAGAGGCAGCTTTGCTTTTCCCGTTCGTCTCGTCGCATACGCGTTCGCAGCGCATCGCATCGCATCGCATCGCATCGCAGTCGCATAACGCGGCATCAAACTTTCCCCCCCTCCAACGCCCATCATGCCTGTTGAACTTCGCAAGCGCAAGGCCCCTCCCGCGCCGCCGCCTGCGCCGGCCAAGAGAAAGACCACTAGCAAGACTGGTAAAGCTGCGGCCAAGGTGAAGCAGGCTGCGGCCAAGGTTGTCGAGAAGGAAGACAAGCCTGAGAAGGCTGAGGAGCTCAAGGAGGCCGCCAAGGAGGAAGAGGAGAAGGATAACGAGCCCAAAACTGAAGAGCCCAAGACTGAAGAGCCCAAGGAGGCCAAGAAGGCGGGTGGCAAGCTCGAGGTTGGCGACGTTGTGGACCTTGATGGTCTCGGCGGCGAGATTGAGACCAACGACGGCGAGAAGACAACTCTGAAGAAGCTCGTCGACGAGAGCAAGTCTGGTGTAGTTCTCTTCACCTACCCCAAGGCTTCCACGCCCGGATGTAAGTTTTCGCTGTCCATCTATCCCAGATATCTCCCGTACATCCTTCTGACTCTGCCATCACAGGCACTAAGCAGGTCTGCTTCTTCCGCGACTCGTATGAGCCGCTCACAGCAGATGGTCTGGCCATCTACGGCCTGAGTACCGACTCGCCCAAGGCCAATACAACCTTCAAGGAGAAGCAGAAGCTTCCGTACCCACTGCTGTGCGACCCCAAGGCAACGCTGATCGGCGCCATTGGTCTCAAGAAAGCCCCTAAGGGAACGCAGCGCGGTGTCTTTGTCATTGACAAGGAGGGCAAGGTGCTGGTTGCTGAGGCGGGAAGCCCGCAGGGTACCCTCGACAGGGTGCAGGCGCTTGTTGATGAATTGGCTGGTGAATGATGTTAAGGTCATGGTATTTATACGGTTGGGTAGGGTATCGGAAGCAACAAAGAGGACGGGGCTGGCTGGTTTGGGTTTGCACGGGTATCTATCTTTGTTCTAGCAAGGTCAAGAAAGTAATAGACCGTAATGGTACATACACTGATGACTGAGATCAAGGCTCGGCTGGTGATTGTGAAGCACGACGTGGAGTGTTCAGTTCGCGATCCTTTCTTGCCACTGTCCTTCTTCTAACCTTGCACGGAGAGTGCTTCTTCCTCTTGATCTAAGTTCTGGATGCTTCTGGCTACCACGTCAGTAGTTCCCAGAGCCCGTTGTACCAGCTCCGGAAAGGGTGACCGTAGTTGGTAGAGCAGCTCATGCTTCCGCTGGGTTAACCCAGTACGAATGAAATAAAGCCGCAACCCACCTTTTTTCTCTTTTTTAAAAAGAGCAATTTGCTTTTTACTTTTTTTATTATCAATTGGAAATTAACATTAGTTAATCAACAGAGTAGACCATAGATATTACTCATTTGTTTGTTTGTTCACGGATATCGATGTGAAAATTTAGGGTAGCCAGCTTGGCTCGGGCTCTGGGTTTAGCCGAGGCTCCGCCGTCACAGCCGGCCAATAATCACGACGCCATTTCAACTTGGAAACGATCCATCACCCGAACCTCAACGACAGCCTTCACCAGCCTCTCCGCCATCATGTCGACTCAAGCGGCCGCCAAAGCTGCCGGTGGCCTGGTCAGCATCACCAAGGTACGCTTGAGAACCAATTTTCCGAACCCAATGCCTCGCAATGGTGCCCCGACCACAGCCCGTCTACCCGAATTGCCTCGCAGGTCAGGCATGTCATGGGAGAGTCCAGCTGGCTGACAGAGCACTCTGCCGTATAGAAGCAAACCCTCCAGTCGACGGGAATTTGGGACGCCTTCCGCCGACTCGTGGTCCTCGAGCCCGAGCGCTCCAACGGCGTGCCCCTCAACCCTCACTTCCGTAACCCTGCGCCCGGCTCCAACCCTCCTCTCGAGTACGACGACCCCGTGACGCTGCCCGCGGGCGACATCGCCGACAACCCGTACTGGAAGCGCGACTCCCGCCGCAACTACCCCAGGCTCAGCGTCGTCAACCAGTCACAGTTCGCTCAGCTGCTCACTGTCGGCAGCGCTGAAGCCCCCAAAGTCGAGCTCATCGGCGAGGCGGGCGAGAAGCAGCTCGTGGCTGTGAAGCAGGAGTCCGAGACGGGCCTGGCTAAGGCTCTCGAGAAGTCGAGCCCCGGAGATGCGACCAAGGATGTTTTTGTGAACGGTATGCCGCCGCTGCCCAGTGGCCAGAGCTTGTCGTCTGGATCGTGGGATGTTCACAAGTATGAGTTGACAGCCACCTCTTATGGCGAGGGGTAAGTTGCCAACTAAACCAAAAGTATCGAGGAATGGCTATGCTAACTATTTCCAGATACCCCTGCCGGTCGTTCAAATAAAGTAGAAGCGAAGGAAGATGCTGTGTACACAATTATGAGGTAGTGAGGGTATAGAATTTCCATTGACAATGCAGATGATTTTCTTTTTTCAACCCACAGTGTTCAAGTCTCGAAGTTTGATCCATCCTACTCTCAGACTCACGCCATTCCGAACTCGGAACTCGGTGCTTGCTGATCCATGCTGTCTATGGTGTTGGCGATACCCCTGAGGTCTCTCTTCCACTACCACCGCCCGTCATCCGCTCAACGATCTTGGCCTTTCCTTGTGCCCTCTTCACCCGGTCGTCAAAGTCTTGAACCGCCTCATCCGAGTTGTCCGTTGATAGTGTATCTGGCTCCACAAGGGCGTACAGGGTGTTGATGTTCTTTCCCAATCTCGAGTTCCCCGGAAGCGGGGGCAATGTGCATAATTCTTCTGATGAAGAGGCTTCATGCTTCGGACTCATGCGATTGGCCCAGACGATAGCTTTGCCAGCGAGGCGGCCACTTTCGAGGAACTTCTCGAAGCCCTTTTGCATGCCAAAGGACCGGCCTTCGATACGCCCCGCTTGGACGCCGTCTTTGAGACCTTGTTGGTAGCCTTCTGAGTAGAAGCGCTCTTCAAGGTTGAGGACGTCCTCGAAGGGATCAGATGATAACGTGTCTCTTTCCATTGTAATGAACGAATCGGGTCGTAGTCTGGGTTAGGCTTCTGAAAGATGGTGGAGTTGTAAGTGAGAAGCTGATGAGTGAGTGTGGCAGAATTTGCGTCACCGCCCTAAAAATGGGCGGGGCATTTGAGGTGTTGGGTTGTAACAGGGAGCAAAAAGTGACTACACTCAACTATCAACAACATGCTCTACAGGCAAACTACTGACATGGTATGCTAGCCCTTCTTCATCACTAATAAACAGGCCATTGTCAAAGTGAATACTTTGTTACTGAAAGATGCCCTCTATTGAAATCATTTGTGATCCAACGCCCCTGGCTCTATACTTGAGCCCTAGCTCTATACTTGAGAATCCATCCGTCTATTGCATACCAAAGATCATGCCGCCGTTGGCACAGATAACCTGACCAGTGCACCACGCACTGTCCGGGCCGGCAAGCATAGCAACGACATTCGCAACCTCATCAGCCTCGCCGGCCCGGCCACCAGTCGTCTTAGCCTCCTCGATGATCTCGGGGTCATCAACACCCGGACGGACAGCCATGTGAGGCGCGTTCTGGATAAAGGGCTTGATAAGGCGCTTGAATTCGTCCGAGTTGCGAGAGTACATCTCGGAGCGTACGGGTCCGGGGTTGACGGCGTTGACGGTGCAGTTCTCACTCAGCTCGCGAGCCCAGGTGCGCGTCATGGCCTCGAGCGCCGCCTTGGTGCCGCCGTACACGCTCTGTCCCACGAAGCCCAGGCTGGAGCTCACGCTGCTGAGGTTGATGATGCGGCCGGAGCGGTCATTGGGCAGGTAAGGCTGGGCGGCCTGGACGAGCAGCAGGGGACCGAGGACGTTGACTTTGTAGCTGTTGGTGAAGTCGTCGGGCTTGATGTCGGAGAGCTTGTCGTTGAAGGCGACGCCGGCGTTGTTGACGAGGATGTCGATGCGGAGCGGGTTGAAGGCCTCGGCGGCCTGGGAGATGAGGTGGGCCGGGCCGGAGGTAGTGCCGAGGTCGGCTTGGATGGGGATGGCCTTGATGGAGTGCTTCGAGGCCAGCTCGGCGGCGAGCTTGGCCGTGAGCGTGGCTGAGCTGGCTGAGGTGTAGGCAAGGACGAGGTTTGCGCCGCGGGCAGCGAGGGACTGAGAGATGGCCAGGCCGATTCCTGCTCAAAGTCAGTGATCACATATAGATCTCTATATGGACAGTCAACTACCTCGCGAGGCGCCAGTAACAACGGCAAGCTTGCCGACAAGAGGGAGAGCCATGGTGATGCGAAACGTGGTGTTGATGATTGATGAACAGAACACCAGAGTTCGTCTACTATAGCTACGTTAGACCGAGGCCACCCTCGAATGAGCGCATGCTCCTCTTTATACATCCATCTCCCATGCCATCCTCCTCATAAACGACCTGCCCGGACCCCGCGACCATGAAGGTGAAGCGTAAAAAAACAAACCCTCCCACCCCACTCACAGCGAATCCCCCGCTTGCGCACCAATAAACATACGGCATTACATGGCATTCTCCCCTCCTAGTCTCGTGCGACGGCACGGAATGACAATCCCGTGGCGGCGAGTGCTGGCTTTGAGAGGTGCGCTTCCAGGAGAGGTAATTTCCCCTTTGGGGTCAGGTGGTCGCCGGCAGTGGAGGTCTCGTAGTGAATTGACCCGCTGTGACGGTTTCCACTGCAGCGAGCTTTCAGCCCTTGCCATGGCGGGGCACTTCGGCGGGGTTGAATGCCGACCTCCGGCCGTGACAGTTGACCGCAAAAATTGGACCCCGATACCTAGAGAGGGCCGATGTTGAGCCTCATCCACCGCATTGATCTAGCGAACCTCTGCGACCACTCGCGAACGACCTCAGCTCAACTCACCCGCCTCTGCTCGATTCTCCTCTGCCGCCATGGATATCCGACTGCTCACCAACGCCGACCTGCCCCTCATCCAACACGCCAACCTCGAGAACCTCCCCGAGAACTACTTCCTCAAGTACTACCTCTACCACGCCCTCTCCTGGCCCCAGCTCAGCTACGTCGCCGTCGACGTCTCCCGCCCCAAGAAGGACCCCTACGAGTACCCCAAGATCGTCGGCTATGTCCTCGCCAAGATGGAGGAGGAGCCGTCGGATGGAATTCCCCACGGCCACATCACCAGTCTGAGTGTCATGCGCACACACCGACGGCTGGGAATCGCCGAGAAGCTGATGCGTCAGAGTCGTACGTATATATATATCCATGCTCTGTTGCACCTTTGCTCCAAGCCCGCAGCGTGAGAGTGAGTGCGACATCTTCGTAATACTGACCTCCCCCTCCAGAACTCGCCATGGTCGAAACCTTCCAGGCAAAGTACGTCTCCCTACACGTCCGCGTCTCCAACGCCGCCGCCCGCCACCTCTACGAAGAGACACTGGGCTTCAACAACGAAAAGACAGAGTCCAAGTACTACGCCGACGGCGAGGACGCCTTCTGCATGCGCCTCGACCTCGGCGAGATCAAGGCTCAGGCCGACGCCGCCGCCGCCGAGTTCGACGCTAACGGCGGGGATGTCGACGAGGGTGACGCTGTGGGCGAGGTTGGCCGTGATCCAGAGGCGGGCAAGAAGAAGGAGGAGCGCAAGATCAAGGTGGCTGTGGGGAGGGGACTGGGGGTGGGTTCGTTGGCGGAAAAGGACGAGTCGAAGCACTGAGAGGAGGGTACGAGTGATAAAAAGGGGCGATGAAGCTGGGAATCCAGCGGGAGGGCCTGACATTGTACATATAGAGG
>JAAVUK010000730.1:0-21238 GCA_014899095.1 Fusarium buxicola
ATATAAAAACACATCTATACAGGTCTCGTCACTTACTAGTTTATTTATTATATAATTATATATTTGCCTAAACTAAGCTATTAATTAAACCCAACCTATAATAAGCCTACTATTAGACATTACTACTATACAACATGACTTTATACATAGTCCTTAATCTTCCCCTCGTATTTATTAGTCTCGTTCTCTGCTAGTTTCACTTTGTTACTCTATCTCTCTTCATCCCCGGTTACCCCTTTATATCTCGCCACCTCACGCTCGTCATCCCCCTCTTTCTAATTATCTAAGAATTTATCGTGGTATCTTGGTATCTTCCATTTATGACTTTCTCTCGCTCCTACTTGTTCCCGCATCTGCTGCTTGTCTCTGTTAATTAGAAGTTACTATTGCTAATTGCGGGCTTTATAACTAAGGAACTACTGTGGTGGCGTGCGTTGCATAAACACTAGTGTTAATAGTGGTAACGGGTGTAACGGGCGTGTGTTCAGTACGAATGGCTATGAGTCTTTTTTAAGACGGTTTCGACTAAATAAAATGCTAAGGATATACTTAGCTTTACTCTAGTAGATATCAAAGGCGTTAAGTTTAGAGAAAGGTATCAGTCCCTTACTAGGGCGGCTTACCTCGCCTTTATTAATATTATATTTCTAGTCTGGCTTTCTTAAATGTTTAATAAGAGCCGTTATTTAGAGTAGCAATAAGCTCCTTCTCATAGTGAGAGAATCGCTTCGTCGATTATCGTGCTTTGCCGCATCAGCGCCTCCTTCCAGGTCGAATGGTGTGACACCGTAGACAGATCAGTTAATCCGACCCATACCACGAGCTTGGTAGCCGTGCACTCATGGAAGTATGAGAAGAGAGGGATATGTCAGCCTCCGCTATGAGAGGAATAGGACGCAGTGTCTGTTCAGGTCTGTATCTGCGTCCGATTCAAGGCCAATCCCACAAGGTCACCACAACAAAAAGCAAGCCGTTCCACCCATCAGGCTCGGAGGAAACAATCACTACACCTGAGGCCAGCTTGTACGATTCTAACGAGATATCTTTAAGTCGATCAAGAGGCTATTAAATCCAGGACAACTAGCAGTTTGAACAGTGATATATAAGACAAGGTAGTAGGGGAATCCTGAAATGAGAAAACAAGGGAAAGCTGAAAGTGTGAATTATGACCTTTACTAGAGATATAAGCAGGTTATCATATACCCGGTATATAACTTCGAGATACTTATTTAATAATAAACTCTATCTTCTATATCTACCAGTGGATTGATCATGTCCAGCTCGGTCAGCATCCTGACAAGTCCCACAAGTTTTCAGTTTCTTTTAGCCTTTTTCCAATCTAATATGTGATACTATGTGCGGTTTCTCACCCACTACCTCTTCATAATAGCTAATCGAACCGAGTGGCTATCTTCATTTAAAAACTTTCACTTGTTAACCCACAAGCCCCGAAATGGAAAAGGAGAAAGCTTGGCTTCAAGCGTGCCATGCATTGGCTCAACATACTCCCTCCCTAAAAGCATGAATCCTACTTATATCCCTTACTCTCCGGATCTCTTGCCAGGGACTGGACTACCTACTTCCAGTGTAATCATACTCGTGTCCCTTATAGTTCCCATGACTTGGTCTATTGTAGCACACCTCAACGGTCTCTTGGTGGTCTACCTCACCCTCGATATGAGCCTCGAAAACCTCTCCTGTTGACTGCAGAGTACACTGGTCTTGCTTGATTGAATTGCTGCTGATAAAATTACATTGATCTTGACTTATATCCACGCTAGAGAAATGAGTCAAGTCTTGTGTATAAAAAGATGTTTTTGTATTCCAATGACTACAAGACTGACATCTATATGTGCGATTCTGCAGGATCAGAATAAACTGCTCTCGGGCTGCATGAAAGACAACAGAGCACACCATTCTTTCTGCTTAATTTGAACATCCTCTGCGCTTTGGAAAGACTCTACCCTGTCGCTTTCAGTCCAAGTTCGAAACAAGGGGTGGGACAACGTCCTCGAAGCGGCTGCTGAGTCGGATGCAGTGATGGTGGAGGCAATGGCGTTGATGGCCTGAGATGACCTGTCAGCAAGACTAATCGAGAAACGCGTGGGAATAATGACTTACCAGGAGTTGCTGCCGTGGAGTGACTGTTGCTGATGGGGATCCAGCTGAAGTCGAGGCAGAGTCTAAAGATAACGAGGATGATGGTGGGTTTTAACTATTACCCGGTGTCTTAATAGTTATTCCCTGTAGCTGCCCCCCAAATAAAAGCTACCCACCCACCGAGCAGGAGAAGGATCAATCCAGAGAAACATAGGGTAGAGAGACGCTTGTTCTGGGGAAGGTTCTCTTGATAAAATATGCGGATTCTCTCCTTGAGAACCTTGGAATTAGCCTGCCGTTGTTTCCGCGTGAATTGTAAGCTTTTCATGTCGATAGAGAAAAACGTGGCGAATCCCATAGATATCGTGACAGCGACAGCAACAGATGCAAGAGACATGTAGAGAATGACAACTCTGTCATAGCTGTTGTTATCCGCGTCTTGAATAACACCCGAGGCAATTCCCACAATGCAAGTAATACTAGCCAGAATGCTTTGTTAGCGATACAGCGTCCCACTCTTTTTTTCTTTTTTAATAAACTCACGAATTACTCATCATTGACTTCAGGGAGTAGGCTGTTCCGAATGAGGACTGCTCGTTCAGCGATGTGCGGATGCTATCGAGGATAACCATAGGGCTGTAGATAGAAGATACAGCAAAAACACCAAACGCTGCCGCCGTACCCGCAACATAACCGCCAAAGTTGACAAGAACCATGGCAGTAAATACTCCGAGGGAGCTCAGCAGCACTAGGAATGTCAGAGCACACAGAAGGATAATACCTGGGCAGTTGTGCTGTCACTTACTAAAGGTGATCCGGTTCCCAAAAAGATCAATGACGATGCCCAGTATGGGCACAAGAAAGAATCCTGCGTAACGCACAAGTGCGGTATACCACCCAGCGCGAGCCGAGTCAAGGTTGAATCTCTGCTCTGCCAACTCGGTAGCATTGGTATTGAAAATCACGATAGTGCTTGTAGTAAACAACGAGTGCGCAAGGACTGTCCAATACGGCCAGGGTAGCTCAAAGACTTTGCCCACTTCCAACTGCTTGATGGAATGGACCAGCCTAGTACCCGTGGCCGGATCCCTAATGTCACTATACTTGCCAGCCGACTGCTTTGTAAACCAGTGGAAAGCAGCGCATATAAAATTGGTGAATAGGTTGACAAAGCATGCAACCCAGTAGACCCAGGCGAAGTTCCCTGTATTCTAAAGATTCAAGTAAGTTATAAGCCACGTGCTCCCTTCTCTCTCCCCAACATGACAAACCTTAGCAATTGTGTTGGCGGATCCTGCCCCAGCCAATGCACCGCATCTCTGCACCATGAGCTCTAATCCCAAGGTAGATGCGAAGCCGTTGTTGGGCGCGAACCATGACGAGAAGACCTGGTACTGAGCGATCTGTGTTGAGATGTCGCCAAGGGACATGATGACGGTGCTGCCGATCATGAACTGGAAGCTTTTAACCTGAGCCGCAGCCGCGACAAGAATTGAACCCAAGGTATACACCATGTTTCCGTAGAAAAGCGCGGCAGCACCACCAAAGCGGTCCGTAGCAACCCCGACAAAGAAGATGAGGATTGTGGCCATGAAGTTCTCGCAAGCCTCTAGCAATGCGTATTTGGTGTTGTCGATCTTCAATTCGCGTTTCAAAGTCGACTTCATAGCGCTATTCAGGCCGGATCCCCAAGCGCCTCCGAATCGAATGAGAGAGACGAGGATAATGGCCATGACCTTCCATCCCAATGGTGGGGGAGGTCTATCATCCTGCTCAGACAAAGAGACCGCCAGCTGTTCGTCTGCTACCACTGGAGATTCCAGGGGTTCATCAGCTACCTCGCGTATGATGGACTGATGAGGAGCCATGGTGGTTAATGTAGGTGTTCAAGCTGCAAAAGCAGCCTTGCAGAATGTTCGTAGTATGAAGGTAAGTAATTAAATAATATATTCGGCCCGAGGATAAGCCTGATCTTTATAACAAGTCTGGAAAGTCTGAGACTTGAGGTACAGGTAGGCCTCACCTTCACGAGAGCCGCCCCAGGTAGGTACCTAGCATAACGGCGACTAAAAACCCCTCACTGCGGAGAATTATTCCGTTGTTGATCTAGAGCTGCTTGTTCTGTCAGACTGTGCTACGCCTTCTGGTATTACCATATCTACTCAGATTATCCGGTCTCTTAGCGAGGCCTAAACTAAGCTACTAGAAGTAAGTATGCGGCCTCTGCTGTTATAAAATGGCCTGATCTTTACTTATAATTAGGCTGAAACCGTAAGGTTTGAGTTAAAGCAGAGTGCTAAGAGACCGGGTACTGTGGGAGCTCTAAACCATTCGCCACCATCCCTTGCCCTAATAAGAAGCCAAGGCGCCTACGGTACCCATTATTAATTATCAGATCATCTAATCTCGCTGATCTCTCTAGCGTGATCAAAATTTCTCGAGCTGGATGCTCTGCCTTGGTACGCAATTTGGACTCGACCGCTTTTCTACGTCTAAGCCTACTAACTAAAATTTCGGCATCCTTGTCCTGTACTCGTAATTACTACTACCTACTGCCTTAGATTTCGTTCCAGAAAGATCCCTTACGCATATGGGGAAATAGACCAGACCCCAGCCCGGAGGCTAATAGAGCCCCGCATGGTTCAGCCTCTTCATGTCGAAACGTAGGGAGGCCCAGAGCAGTAAGACCAGAAACGAGCAGATTGTAATGGACACAACACTTCGGAGATTGATAAGACTAGAGTGTTGATAAACATGCGGGGCCAAACCTGACTCCTCGCCTCTTAAAGGTTAGTCAGTGCCCTTGACAACGATTATCGGGACGCTTCCTGATAACTTCGGACATTTTCGGGATCGACACCATGTCGATTACCTAAATCCCAACCAAGGTGCATAATAAGCGCGCCAGTCAGACAAGCGAAGCCGTAAAGATCCCAACCTGTAAGATAAGATATAAACTGGCAGGTGGTTGTTAGAATACCTCAACCCAGCACTGAGTACTCCGTACCGAATTACTTTACGAAGCCTACCTCAACGAGGCTATCGGGATAAGTATCTATATTGACCAGTTTGGCTCATTAGTTATCTCCACTTCACAGGAATCATTCAAGCATCACGAACCAGCATCAGCCTGGAGCCTGGTAAGTTTGAGAGTAGGAGCCATGGGAAGACAACTCGCTGAACTGGAAGCCAAGCAAGAAGAATACGAAGCGCGATTCTAAGATGTAATTATAATTGTTATCTCTAAGATATTCGCTCTATAGTCGGCGGCTTCTTTAGTACCCGATAACATTAACCCATGACAGGTCATGAATCTATCACGACAGGTCGGTCCTTTCACTTATGACAGAGTTACAAGACATGATTTCAATCTGCGCGCTGCTACTGAAAAGTGAAAAGTACAAGGGTCTGGTCACTATATACGGAGTGGAAGGTAAAGCATTATGAATTAACAAGCTTGCGGATAAATATAAGTTTGTGATCGAGGGCTCTTGGATTTTCCTTGACTACGCGCTATTAGTAACGCTCACCACAGTTATATCTACTGATATCTTGTTGTCGACTTGCCAAGTTAGGAGCGCTAAAGGTAAAGGGGTAACTTTCAACTTTCAACTTGATTATATAAATAAACCCTTCTATCAAGTGAGCAGTGTTTCTCACCTGGGTGTTGTTATTCAGTTAACTAATATGTAGCTCTGTATTCTATTGGGATTAGATGTTATATAAATAATTCTTTAAGCCGAGGACTATAACCATTCCGCACGCTAAGTTGCCTTCTCACACTAACTTCCTATTTTATGTGGTTTTAAATAGTATACTAACTTGTGCTTTTAAAGGGTACGGTATTAGATCAGTTCAGGCTTAGGAGCGAAAAAACTGCACTATCTAGTATAAGCTCTACCTAGGTAAACCCAAGTTTCTAAAACTATGACACGAGGTCCTTATATAACAGGTTCCGATTACCTAAGTAACTATAAGTTCTTAAACACTGACGTCTGAGTAGGTAGGCTTACTTGTGTGCAGTTTCTTAGGTCTTGAATTGATATAACCGCGTATAATCCTCAGGTATAGCTAGTGACGCTTATTACAGTACAAATTTAAAGTTGAGCTATGAGTTGATATACTCCCTAATAATCTATATAATTTGATGTTCTTCCGTGTGATTCAAACGCCGTCTGTTAGCTGTCCCACTCAGACCAAACCATTATTTCCAGCTAATCAGTGACAACTGTCGAAGATTAGCCTCGTGTAGCCGCTTATCATGGAGCTTGGTAGTGAGACTACCGCGGCGTCTTGATCTCTATAGAATCATCACTCGTGGCCTCAAGTCACCTTCACCGGCCGACACGTTGGCTTGAGTGTAAAGCCTCTTAGAGAGGGACACGTCAAATCCAGTGCAAGCGCTGTCTGGTTGACTGTCGGCCGAAGTTGTACATGATCACCAACTAGAATCGCCTTCGAACAACCCTTGACAAGCAGCACCAATGAGCTCGGCTCTGTTTGCTGCGATGCCTCGTCTAAGATGACAATATCGAAATACTCCGAGCGAAGTAAACCAATACCTGCGCCATGTGTCTGAAGCCGCCTGCCAAATTTGTCCAGGGCGATACTCGCACACACCTCGGCTTGTTTTTGCTCATCAACGACCTCTTGTCGTTTCCGTCTTCTGCCCGTCTTCTTAATTAGGCATCTCAGCAGAGTTGTTAGAATCAACGATAACAAGAGCATCCGCCGCATCTTTGTGTTTTGCAAGCGTCACTGCATCATCTGGACCAGCGTAATTCTGAGAGCGTGCCGATATTGCGGGAAGAGCTGCCATGTCTTCGGTATTGGAGCGGCGGCGTTTCAACGGCCTGTTCCGTTCCGCTCGGTGACCAACTGACCCATCGACGGAGGACCAGGACCCTCCACGAGGGATGGACCAAGACCGTTTCCTGGTTCGACCTCGCGGTTCCATATCCCACTGCTCGTCATTGTCCTCAGAGCTCGCGAAGCTAATGTCGTCATGATTGTTTCGATCCTGCGCGGATCGGGATCGTTTCTTAGGGCTCCCGGTTCGACCTGTCGACGTGCCAAACAGCTTCCGACATGTTTCGGCAGTCACTATAGACATTTTTACCTCTCGAGCCTTAGACACAAGCACTAGCTTGCGATCCGAGACCTGCGTCATGAAGAGACTCTTGGAGAATACGGAGAGGGCGAATCGACACAGTAGGCACATGCGAGAGAGACCAGTAAGCGGTTGCAGTTCCAGATTGTGGTACAGATCTGGGAGCTCGGCCGTAGCCGTATCTTGCAGGAAGGAAACGAGCCATTTGTCGGCCTTTGGTACCAGAGCAAAGACGTGGTCGTCCCACAGACGGTGCAGATCGATGCGTAGCCGGATGGCGTTGTCAGGGCAGACTGTTGTCTGTGAGCTCTCTGGTCGGCAAGCATATCTAAACATGGAGTTGTTCCGCCACCAATCCTTTTGGGTCATTGGCACGATATGTGCTGTCTGAAGTGCATCGGCTGAGGCTGTAACTCGACACGTGGGGTCACGGGCGTGGACGTTGAAGGTGGTAGAGAGCGGAAGGGCCACCGACGCCCACGATGCAGGGAGAGTATCAGGGTAGAGATAGTTGTCAAACGAGGGAACAATAGGATACTGCTCATCTGTGTCCAGTCCGGGAACGCAAAAGTAGTAGACATCGGCCATCAAGACGTCATCAGCATCTTGACCGATAGCCGCACCGTCACGACTCAAGGACAGGAAGCCATCCCACCGTGAATTGGCGAGGATGGCGCAGGCGATGCGGGCGGTTTCATGGTGGATGCCGCCCGAGTCCAGAGCCGGTAGTGTGAGAAGGATATTGCGCCCTGCTGGATAGCCTGGGTGAAGAAACTGTATCTGACGATGAGCGTGACGTGGTCCGAATGCGGTTCGGGCTACTTTTGGCTGCAGAACCGGCATCTCTCAGTTCTGATGCGATCAATGTTGATAATCAATTATGCCACCCGGCGTTGAGACGGGAGTTGAGAGAGCAGCTACACTATCACGTGATTCAGATGTGGCGGAGCAATATTGATCCGTGCCTAGAAGACTAGCTGTACCCAACGCCCCATCTACTCGCTGAGGGTTGCTGCCAAGGTCAGTGTGTGTTCGCCTAGATCGAGGCTAGCTGAGGCTGCCATGTCGATTGCAGACTTGAAGAGACAGTTGATGCTGAAATCGAGGCTTCCAACGCTGAACTTGCTGTGAAGCTCTGCAACAAAGCCATCTCCGTTTATGGCAACGTACAAGTCATGCTCCGTGCCGAGGAACCTAAGCTGCGCGGAGATAAAGACGGGATCCGGACTTTGAGACGCAATCTTCAGGACTGGGCCTTCGCTGAGTATGCGTGGAGTGAGATACTCGGGCTTCACTTGGCGTAGCTGTAGATTACAGGGGTCTGCGCTGACGCCTTTGCTGCTTCGTTGGAGACTGAACACCTCGGGGTCGATAAGCTAATTGGGATCCATCAACGCGATGGCGGTAAAACCAAAGTCTTTGATATCGAGGAGCACGAAACCAGCCCAGATTGGTTTACTATCGATGACTGCATGGTCAGTAAATTGGGACAGGAGGGATTCATAGTATGTCTCGCCGATTAACAGCGTTCCTTCGAAGTAGACTCTCCTCTTAATCGCTTAATTTGTTATGCCGATCATGCCCTTTAGTATAACCTGAATCACAAGGAACTGAAGGTTAACCCCGTTCCTTTATAAGAAGCTCTGTACTTCTGACGGCAGATTAATCGCAGTTGCGAACTTGGCGTGCAGACCTGTCAAATTTAGATTCTCGATTCTGCCCTCGACCTAGCAGTTCATGGGATTCTTTGCGACAAACTTGACTCCAAGGGTATAAGACGTTAGTACATGAGAATCACATGCCAAGCCTGCGACATACTGTCCGGAGATATTGTCGAGGCCTTTAATTCTCACTCCTCCCTCCACACTAAGCGTCGTAGACATTAGCTCCGCTTCGGGAGCAAGCTCTAACTCGAATGTAACAGCATCCAACTCAAAGCCTTTGATACCGCCAATATCCTGGAGCGCATTGTTGGTGTTATATCTAAGACCAAGTCCACCAGTCGACAAATTTACTCCAGCAGCAGCCGTGCCGGCAATAGTTGACTTGGCGATGGCAGGGATACTAAACTCAAAATTGCCCTCGAGCCCTATCAACAGTTCTGGGTTAATATAGGAGAGGACGAAGCCCCCACTCAGTTTAAATATATCGTTCATCAAGCTCAGCTTGCCAACCTCCACCCCCAGCAAAAAGAATCCAGCGCCAGCGGCACCGAAAACCTGAAGCCCCTCGACATCGAGCCATTCTCTAAGAATCTTGAGGTCAGACCCAAAATTCAGACTGGTGCTGATGGCAACTCCCCCCCTTGGCACCCATCATGGCTGGCGACTTGTCACTTAGGCCAGTGTTCTTGTCAGGAAACTAGATTGAATCAACAATTACCTTTGAGAGCAGTTAGCATCGTGATTCCAAGACAACGCCATGTAGGGCGGCATACGTTACTCCCCTCCCCATTCAAAAGCTTTCCAAGGAAAGATCCATAGACGCATCAGGAGTCACGCTCGAATAGGCGATAGATGAAGAGGTTCAGCTCGCTAGCCACCTCGACCTGCCACGTCGTCATTTGACCGCCAGCTACTGGTACTTTATGTCCCATCTCTGGTGAGCAGTAGGTGCTTTGACACTAAAGCTCAGCGATTTGACATGACTAAAATCATTAGCGAGATTTCAATAGTGACAAACAGCCAGCCTTTGCTTGGGCTCCCTGTCAATCTACAACTTGCCTATAGGAGGACTTACTGCTGCTTGGGTGTGCTAAATACTGTCACCTTAAAGAAGTAGCAGCGGTAAAGGCGATTAAAGGCAATAGAGTGTTGAGATTGTACGCGTTGAAATTGGAATTGAAGTCGGATATGATGGAGGGAGGGGGTTTATGGAATTATGGTGATGCAGGCGTTAAGCTTGAAGGAAGGTCGAAGGCGGTGAGAGCTGAGATGGGATGCCTTGAATTCGGCAACGATGGAGGTGTAAAAGATTAAAGGTGTTGGGGTGTTGGGGTGTTGGGGTGTTGGGAATGGAATGGAAGAAAATAGAGGTGTAAGGCGACGAGAGTCAAGGGAGTGCAAAGATTATAAGCGCTGAAATAAGGATGAAAGCTGAAAGACAGGCGACAGATACCCATATCTAAAAGGAATTTGCTAAAGAGCGATCGCCATCAACGTGGAGGTCAAGATTGGCAAAGAAGCCCAAGACGTATCAGCTACTGAAACGAGCCGTTGACGACACGAGATGTGCCTAGTGCTAAGGGAGATGGGGATGGCAGAGATTCGAGTTACATGGAAACCGAGCCACCAAGGTGGCGAGGGACCCGAGGATCAAGAGGCTTTGTGGTTCAAGATGACAGAGGCGTCGAGCTTTACAGCCGCCGATGGATGTGGGAGTGCCACAGAGACCGGCAACTAGGAGCCTCAACTGGTGGGGACGTCGATTCTCTGACACGACGACGATGGCGATGGAAAATGCGATAGATATGCCAAGCATGAAAATTGAAGCTGCGAAACGATTAAGAGAGATGAGATGGTCGTCGTCGGACGTCGGTGAGGAGCAGAGTATTGGAAAGTTGAGAAGCGAGCTGTTAGCGAGTCTGGAGTGTCTCTTTGAGGATAGCAGAGGTGTTAGAGTGGCTTGCTCAGATAAAGAGGGTTACTTAATATTACTATTAACATCTTGATAGTAATGTAAATATATGTAGCAGCGTAAATATTTAACAAAGTCCTCGGCCGATTCAAGTCAAGAGCAAGAGATATCAAGAGATAAGACTACTGCCACCAACAACCCACAGACCTAGAGAGAGTCATGAAAATAAAGACAACTACCAGTTACGTCCATCCGGCGTCCAGCTAGGAGGAGGACCCGGAGACCAGCCATGAGATGACACGCCGGGTGAGACTGGGCTCTTGTTATCGACTCTATGCTGAGGCAACTCGCTGACGCCATGCATGTTACCGCCATATCCTGCCGGGAGCTCCGACGGCGGCGGCTGGGGGAGGGATACCGACTGGTGAGGACTCATATCCTGCGGGCTGACGGGATGAGATCCCATTCCCCAATAACCAGTCGGCGTGTGCGGGCTGACCATGCTCGGCGGGCTGGCCATGCTGCCTCCGTTGTACAGATGCTGAGGCTGCTGCGTCATGGCAGATTGACGTCTCTCCTCTCTCCGACGAACAACCCTCTTGCCGATGCAGAACCACACAAGCAGAAGAAGCGCTAGTCCCGCGACGCCGCCGACGGCGATGCCTACAATGGCGCCAGTAGAGAGCCCAGGCCCGTCATGATTCGTTGGCCCTGGCGTCGCCGTCGGCGTATCAGTCGTGGAGGGGATGGAACGTGTTGGAGAACGCTCTGCAATCGACGGCCTACGTCCCAACAGGTCTTGAAGGGGCTTATTACCATCGTCAAACCCATCCTTGGGTCTCGCGAGCTTGGCGCCACCGCGCTTGTTCCCGCCAGTGACGTTGTAGACATCAGCGGGGACGACGTTCTCGGTGATGTCGGGGTCGTATATGGCCCAGTACGTCTCGTTGTTGCCGTCGTTGTGGTTTGTCCCCGTCCAGAAATTATGCATCGACCACGCGTCGTACGCGAGATCACAGGCATCCGTGTCGGTGTAGGTGCCGCCGATGACGAACAACTGCGACATGTGCTTGACCATATTGCAGGAGCCACTGTAGTGGTCGTACTCTGGGGGGAGTGTGGCGTTTCCGTGGTGGTCTGGGTAGGCCTTGACCCAGATGAACGAGGGGAGGGTCAGGATGTAGATGTCGTTGAACGACGTGGTGTTGACAACCGGTGGCTGCACACTTAATCCTCCCCAGAGATAGCTTTGACGGGCTTAGTCTGGACTGCACATCCATGACGGAGAGCGGATAAGCACTTACATGTTGAAGGTGGACTTGTCGGGCGCCCAGGCCACATCGACGCAGAACTGGCGCCTGTTCTGTGGTATCTCTCCTGTTGTTGTCTGCGTCGACCACGAGTTTCCCTTGGCATCAAACACAAAGACCTCGTCAAATGACTGAGGAGCCTCCGTGTCGTTACCATGAGGGTCGACAATGCCCCCGAGGTACACAAGAAGCCCAAGAGCATCACCAGCTGGAATCCAGACCATGCCGCCCTCGGCTCTCGGGTGCTTGTCTGGGCCAGCTGCATGGGTGAACTCGCCCGAGTCATAAGAGTATGTGTAAAAGTTGGAGCTCATGGTTCGAGGGTCGGTCCACCCGCTCATGGAAGCATTGCTTATCCATCCTCCCAGGTAATAGCCCATGCCGGTCTCTGACACGCCGACTCCGGCGCCGTACGAGGCGGTCTTTGGCGGAGGGGTTATGTCGGGAGTTCCAAAGTCATCCCATCTGTCGTAGAGGATGTCATAGCTTAGCAGGCTATAGGGCTCTTGTGAGAAACCGTTGTTCCATTCGCCGCCGTAGAGGTAGAATCGCTTGTTGACGTCGTCTCCCCAGAGAATACCGCCATGCACACTCGGAATGCTACAACGTTGGGGTCAGTATATTTTGAAAGCGATCATACAGACGAGGAGATCGACTTGCCTGTCATTCTTACTCAAACTGATGTTCAAGTCAGGCCAGAGATCGCCACCTCTGGTCACAAGGTTGTTGAGATCGTGGTACGCCAGCCAGGTATCTTATTTAGAAAGTAAGCCTGTGAAGGGAGCTTGGCCATATTTCTTATCGCTAGGCCATGCCATGTCATGTTGAGCTGACTTACTAGAATAGTTTTCGTGAGTTTGCTGGAAGTCATCAAAGTTGACCCAACCGCCATCGATGTACAGTTTATCATCGATGACAGTCGTCTGGTGAGCGAATCTCCGACAAAAATGGTCCTTGGGGTTCTTGGCAGTGACCCAATCGACAGCACACAGCAACAAAAGCAGTGTCACCAGCAGCGGTTGCTTTCGGCTGCCCTGGCATGGCTGAGGAAGGATGGCGGCCAATGCTGACCCGATCGGATGCTGTACAGGAGACTTCATCGCCGGTCGTGTTGAGGTTATCGGGGGGAAGAGGCACGCGGGGGTTGAGCTTGACTCCTGGGGATGCCCATGTTTTGAGTCTCACTCTCGTGGCTTGCTTCGCTCAGCCAAGTACTAGACAACTCTGCACTTTCGAGTGCACATTATCGCCACTGGCCTGATTGCGGTGAGGGGTGCTGCCGATAGGGAGAGTTTGGGGAACCGAGCCTCCACCCCTCTGTTTCCGCAAGTTGGTGGAGGACTGAAGGTGGCTGGCAGAGCTGAGACGGTACACTCGTCACACTTTGCCAAGTTACAGTGCCGCTACTACGAGAGAGCCTTGCTTAGACCGTCTGTAGAGAGGAACCATCATGTCGGGTTCTTTCCTTCATAACTCCTGGATCAGCATCTCAAAATGCTCGATAGGCCAACGACGAGGTGAAAGAATCATATGATATCATTCTCGAATGCTCGGCAACTTGGGCTTCCCAACACTTAGGTAGCTCCCACCGATCCTACAAGTTGCCATGAGCCTCAAACCGTACCCCGCCCGATAGTACGGGAGGGATACCCAATGTTCATCTACGAGTCTGTGACTTGTCACGCTGTTACGTATTATAATAACCAAAATTGCCGGAACCTAAGCCATGTACTGAAACACGCGGTCAACTATGTACTGTACCGATCGCCTCGCAAGCTTTTCGTGACAACTTGTGGGATACAGTAGACGCAGCCACTGGTCTTGATCAGGAGGCTGGCAGCCATTCACGTTGGCTTAAATAGTGGATTCGGCTCGGGGACTATTGATGTTGGAGGATGGGACGGCCCAAAGTGTAAATCAACATACCACATTATACGAATTGATGTGCGGAAATATTGGTGGCGCGTTGCAGCAAGGCGCTTTAGCCTGACGCCTCAATTTTCAGCTGCTGCAGAGACTCCAGCCGAGGCCAACGCCATTACCCGTAGATGCTACCGCAATCTCTCGCAAGATGGACTCGCCCAATCTTTGCCTTGTGCAAATGCAAGCCTCCGGGCGTATCAGATTGGTCGTGATTGGTCTTACTACAAGAGGCGTTATGCATCGAGAGGGTTTTACTTAATAGAAAGTCTGGCGCTATCTGCTCTCTCTGACACATAATTACATGGTAGTTATGACTAGGAGATTGTCTACACGCATGACTGCTAGGCAAGACGGGATACCAAGCCAAAGAATAGTCGATATTCTTTGTGAATTAAGAAAGACGGTTTCTAAACTTTATCAGTAGGATAATTAATAGAATTTACGCATAACAATCTTTCTAATTCTAAGTGATGACATAGGCGCTATCAAAGTCATACTATATATATTAAGACAAACCCGGTTCGTCTGTGCATAATTATTATCATTAGTCTTAAACTATGTACGTTGCCTATTGCTCACTCAAAGGCAAGGTCCTTCCATAATAACAAAGAACACAGTTATCTGTCTTAAACGCTTCTTCATGCTTGCGTTTCCTCGTCCTCCCGCACTCTGACAGAACGGCGGTAGATTGCTACAAGGGAATCGGTAATTATAAAAGCGAGCAATAATCAGGCACGGATCGGTCGATATTGAACTTAAACCTGAGCCCGTGTTATCCGAGGACGCGGGGGTATGAAAGAAGTAGGGCCGCTCTGACGATCCAAGAATGCCATTCCCTGGCAGCTGGATCTTGACGTTGCCACGACTCTCATGGGAGAAGTAGCCATCCCCTCGACTTCCTGCCAAGATGCCGCAGGCCACGTGGACTGTGTGATAGTGGATGTCTCAGTCGTCGAAAGCAGGCTTCGACACCAGGGCGTCGCGCTTATGCGGTGTCGGATCGTGGGTTCCACAGCCTGGATGAAAGATCCTAATGGTTTTTAGTGCGTACGTGGCATTTCCATCGCCAAGACGGCGGCGTAGATTTAATGGAGCTGTCTCGTTTATATCAACTCGGACATGCAAAGGAAACGAGGACAGTATACACCAGGTAAGCGAGCATTCCGTCCAGTTTCAGACCTCGCCGTGGATGCTTCGGTGCTCTTCTATTAGCTCCCATATAGCATGAACACCTAAGACTTGTTAATAGTATGTCTCTACCTATAACGGGCTACGTGTAATCTGGCTTATGCCTAAGTGAAGCATGCGCAGTAGCTGAGTGCTTTAAACTAAGATAATTAGCTTCTTTAAGGTAGTATAGTATCGCTGGCATGACTTGGAGGTTTTGTTTTAGCTTGCGAGTATATGGTAATGGAAAGGTCTAGGTTGCGTGGGAAAATGGCGGGTTCTATCAAGTTATCTTATACGGTACACGTATGTATTTTTTCTACAAGAGTGAACGGGTGCTCGTAGGGGAATGGGGGACATTTTAGCTTCCACCGAGAAAGAGCTGCCAGAACGTATGACGACAAACACATGGCGAAGGTACGAACATCGGCGGCTCTGGAGTAACAGACATTCGCAAAGTCTAAGTCAACAAGAGTGAATCAAGACGTTTTTCTTTCATCAGCCATGGTCACGGAATACTATCATCACAAGAGTCCAAAACACAACCCTCTTACAGGGGTCGACTGGTAAGACCGATGGCCAGCATCATTCTCTGCGTCTTCGCCGTGAAAGCGCCCTCAATTGGCAGTCCCAGCTCGCGGAGGATGCAAGTCGTATCGGCGGCTGATGAACGATGAAGCAGGTTAGCAAGGTCAAAGCAAGGCCCAGACCTGAGTATGGTACTGGCCGATAGCGTCATCTGCAATGCCGGCAGTGGTAGGGAACGCATCAATCTTCTGGCACGTCTAGACATTCAGCAGCGCAGTGATGTCTGCGTTGCACTTGGTCGAGGCGCTGTTCTCGACAGGGATCATGTTGTCATAGTCGCTGCAAAACGTGGCCATGCCAGTCACACTCGTCAAGTGTCGAGCCAGTTAGAGATGGTACTCACGAGTAGGTGGCATGACGACCGAGCCCATCAATCTGATTAGTGAGCTCGTGATGATTGTCGTTCACCTTTCGATCAAGCCCACCGACGCGCTGGCTAAGTTGGTCCAACTTCGTTGAGACGTCTCCAACGGAGAGTTAAATGGCATGACGCCTATTTGGATTGAAAGCCTGTTGATTGCCTCTGGAACGGCGGCTCCAGAATCGACGGCCGGGAGGGGCGAGAGCGTGCGACATGATAGGCGAGACCCTGAAGGCAGCCAACCAAGACATCAGAGTCTGGTCGTTTTAGTACATACTAGGAACAAAAAGGATTATGTCTTACAGTGCCGCGACTTGGAGACCGCTAAAGACGGTTAGCCCTATGGCTCAGAACACTTCAGGGGGCTTGTGAACGATACAGTACTAAGCTGTTGCCGCATCTTTCGATCTGAATGGATGAAATTTATTCGCCCAGAGGAACGAACCCCATGCCAAGTTGGCTGTAGTCTCGGGAACGCTTTGTAGTGCGTAGAAGAAAGGTTCCCTTCAATTGAGGGCCTAAGAATCGCGAGTTCTGGCGCCTTTCAATAAGTCGCCTGACCTGCAGCAGCGCTCTGAATAAAGCAAAACAGCATAATAAATAATTCGAATATAAATTTCCACTGTTTCCTCTCTCGCTTGCTATCCTGAGCAGTCGCTGCAGCAAGCCTGATAAATGCAGTTCCCAAGTGAACAACCTTGGGGTATCACCCCCAAGATTATTGTTAAAGCGTAGAGGGCCTCAAGGTGCGGAGGTCATGACACGATTCATAGTCCGATATTTGGAGCTCCTATGAGTACTTGTCCCAGGCATACGTCGACCACGGTCAATGCAGTATCAATGCTGTTCGGAACAGGTGCCCGTACTAGTACATCAAGCAAAGTGTTAGAGTTTCCCGAAGTACATGCTTTTGAGGATCGATGGGGAGTATACACAAAGTTGCGAGACCGCAGTAAGCAAAAGTATGAACATTGTAGACATGTCTCTCCGGCCAGCTCCTGCAACAGGACAACACCTCAGTTCACATCGAATTCAGAAATAAATGATTCAATTTCTCGCTGTAAAACACCCGAAGGAGGTGCGAGAACGGATCATGAAGTGAAATGTCTGGACCAGCACTTTGGGAACCCTGTCCTTCAATTGTAAGCATAGCTCAGTCCTATCATCAGGGAAACCTTCCAATTTGTGATACTCGATAAAGCCTGAAAAAATGCATCGGGCTTCTGAAAGACCCAATCAAAGCCCTGAACCGAAAGACTTGTACGCTTGTGTGTACACGACGGAAAAGGCGATGTCGGTTGAAGTAGTTGTGCCACGGCCAAGTGTCAAGTATCGTAATGAGTCTTTGAGAATAGTCGAAAGACTTTGTCTTCTTCCTGATGACGCTATAGTATACGTCGTGTCCTCTTTCGGTCTGAGTGACTTTGCTTTAAGACTGGGAATATTATAGCGGAGCTATTCAAGGTCCTCCTAATATTTTGCAAACGGCTGATCTCTTATTGGAGCTAAGTCCGAAACTGGCCTCTTTAATAGGAGTTTTTATACCATTGTTTCAGTCACTTAGAAAGGGACGCCGCCCAAATTTGGCAGTCGTGGTCGCCATGTCTCAGGGTCCTCATAGCTCCATCCATATAGGAGTAGGATGGCGATTCAGAAGGACTGAGGTATCTATAGAAGTGGTTTGCCAGCCACTCAGTTGCAAACACGAGTGCGTAGGTGGGCAAGGCGAGTCGAAGTTGTTCCTGGCTGACACACCAATCTAAAGTATATTGCCGTAGACAGCCAATGATTCCTACCAAATGCTTGTCCGGCCAATGTTGACTATATGATGCTGACACCGCATAGTCCAAGTACAATGTGATCAATTGTTCAGGTGTGGCTGCTATTCGCTGAGCTTGTTGAAAAAGAAAATCGTATTCTGCTTGAAGTGACACATGGGAGGGGATGTATGATTTCTTCCAAACTGAACCATGATATGCTACCATGCTTAGTAAGATCGAATGATTTTGAGGAGCGTGAGTCGCAAAGAACTTCACAGTTTGCGCGTGGGCCCATGCCAAGAGCCCCTTGAAAAGTTCCGGAGAGGTTTCAAGTCTCTGCTTCATCCATCCCGTGAACGAGATCAGAGGATGTCCCTCGGGCAGTGAACTGGCAACCAAATCGTAAAATTGTGTAAGAAATGCTTTGAGAAGATTCATGCGGTTTTCCCCCAAACGCTGGGACCCTCGGCGCCTCACGTCATGGAAAATGATGGCAATTCTGAAGAGGTAAACCAGAGTGTTGAGGTCATCGTATCCGGTCTTGTCACCAAGACGTTGCTCCATGCCAGAGAAGACTTGTTCCAAGATGTACTTGACATTTTTTTGCTGTCCCGCGCGAGCCAACGTTGAGATCTCCTGGCTTTGGCAGAAAGTAGTTCCCATGGTCTCATCTGTTTTGTCGGCACTGACAATGGGGGTTGGAATGTCAATTTGCCCACTGTCCAAGGTATCTGGCTATCGAGAAAGATTCTATCAAGGTAATCTCGGATGTGGTTGACCAAGCTCTCGAGTGAGTCCTCTAAAGTATGCATACTGGCTGCAGGTGATTCTACTTGCTGTTCAGTCGGTCTTGATGCATGCCTATGGCGAGGTTATCTCCACTAGACCGGGAACCTCGCCACCATTGTTCCTGGTTTCGTTCTTCCGGAAGTCCGGGTCCCAGGAGCGGAACCGTTACTTATACTGTGCCTCTCTGAAATAATCAGCATGCATGATCACCCGGTCAGCTGGAAAAAACACTTACGTTGCGTTGAAGTTATAACTTCGCGCCATGGTCTCCCTGGTATCTTTGAGAGTATGGTTCTCAACAATGTATATCCGTTTTATGTGATATTTTTTAGACTCCCATTCTGCATCTGTAATTGTTTGGTTGTGTGTACGGTATCGTTGAACAACCTTTAGAATAATAGGAGATGTGGTTGAGCAAGAGTTGCATGTACCGACTGTCATACAACTATGCTGTTGACATGCAACCGTTTCTGGTGCAGGAAGGGCGTGAAAAGACGGTTCGTTGTATAAATGGTCAAGCTGACCGACCCCAAGCTTAGAGGACACATTTCGTGCTCTGCCAGCTGGATAGGAGACAAGGCTTGGTGAAATGATCGCGGCTGGCTGTATTTGTGGTTATATGAAGCAACTCTAGGGTTGGTAACGCCCACTCTATCACTAAAGCTCCGGAGTCGAGAGGCCCAGCAGTTTTCAGTTTGATCGGTTTGTTGGTACTGCAGATTTGGAATGGGGTTTGGCACCGATGAAGGTTCTTCGACTTCAAAGTAGTCCAAGTGCTGACTTTGATTAATAATGAGTACTGGGATTTTCTAATTTCACCTCTACAAGTGGCTTGAGAAAGAAGGATGCCGCTTCACTTTTGGAGAGAGAGGATACACGGATTGGAGGCATCTCAAAGCTTTATAGTTGCGGTGACAGCTGTGAACCCAGCTGCTGGTCAAGAAGGGAGCTGAGAGCACATCATCAGATGACTTCCGTAATCTTGGTTGTGAGATCCGATGCTAAAGTATCCTGCATGACGGAAACATACTTATTGGCCGATGCTAAAGTTTCATGCATAGAGGGACCGTACACGCCTTCACTCTCATTTGCTCTTGATGACGAAGCTTACCTCGTAACTTGTTATTTCAACCAAAGCCCTCACCGAGATTGTATTCTCTGGGAGGAACGTATTTTCCAATCTCTGAGCTGTCCCCTGACTTTTTGTTTCTGAAGACCACTGGTCTTCCCGTACTTCGTCAGCTAACATGTCTCGAAGTCTAGACGAACAACACATTTGGCTAGTGCTCTGATTCTTGACTAGCATTAACAACAACTCGTTCAATTTCCTGTCATCAATTGATTTTACCCAGTTTTCTCGCCGTCAACATGGTTTCTGCGACCTCGTCAGCCTCTCAGTCGTCCCTCAAGACACAGATAAAGGGAGTGTACGAGGTCATACAAGGCGAAAGAGGTCCCAAAGACGCGGCTATCATTGCTGTTGTCTCGAAAAGCTGCTTGGATGAGCTGCGCCAGAAGAGTCAAAAGCACTGGTGCTAGTTCTGGAAAGGTAAAGAATAGTCATGATCTCTTTCGACTGCACTAACGAACGGT
The DNA here is from genome assembly GCA_014899095.1 of Fusarium buxicola. Classification (NCBI taxonomy): domain Eukaryota; kingdom Fungi; phylum Ascomycota; class Sordariomycetes; order Hypocreales; family Nectriaceae; genus Fusarium; species Fusarium buxicola. The sequence continues at coordinate 20,278 of JAAVUK010000730.1, forward strand.
CTTGACATAACCAGACAAAACGCCTGTGCTTGCCACCACCAAGAGCCGGCTTCAAAAGACCATCGACAAGGTCACCGGAGAGGAAAAGCTCCACAGCCTCACCATTATCGCTAGTGAAAGAGTTCCCGAGATATACTTCCAGGTTCAGCCCCTGAGTAATTACACTCTAAAGATCCTCAGGTGTGGTCCAAGCTGTAGATCTAAAGGTGACCTATTGATCGATGGTGCCTCGAAGTTTGATGAAACCTACTTGGACGAATGGGAAAGCCACGACCACGAATTTGCCCAAATCTATCTTGGTCAAAACTTCCGCATCCGCGTCGATCCTTCTCATTGTTCTACCTGGTCTGAGTCTATGGCAAACCTGCCTGACGTGACGAAGCAAAGAGTGCGAGAGCAGGTAAGCCATATGACTAAAACCAACCAATGGGACAAGCACAAAGGACAGGTTGCTGCTATTATCGGCACGCTTGTCACGGGGGTCCAACTATTCGCGAAGATGAATGCTTCAGCCAGCGGCTTTTACGTGCGCCTAAGTGTCCATAGTCTTGGGGCCTTTGAATGCGGAAAGGTCAGCGCTCAACTCTCCACTATCGTCACTGCAGCTGGCTCAGCGGTCCTCTTGGGTGCTGTAACTGGGCTTGCGATATACTTTATCCCGAGGGGTGACGTCTTTTCATGGCTCGAGGGAGTTGTACAGTCATGGGGGTCATGGTTTAAGTCTCTATGGGCTAGATTCTGTGACTGGTGGTACGGTGGGCCACAAAAGCAATCTTCTCATCCTCACGGAGGCACTATCCCCATGCGCTTTACCTAAGTGCCAAGCTATCTGAACTTGACTAATTATTTCCTTTCAGTATCTTATAATAACATTTTTTATTGCTTCCTCTTAGACTGAACTAAGTTCTTATTTTATAACTACTTTTTACTATCTTATTTCTTTAATGTACTACTATGTAAT
>JAAVUK010000731.1:0-43160 GCA_014899095.1 Fusarium buxicola
GTCTTTCATATGTCGGATGGAATTCGTGACATCAACCCCCCGTAACTGCCGTGGCTCCCAACGTCCAGAAAAAATTCAAGTAAAAGATAAAAGATTAATCGTGATGGCAAATGCGCCAGCTCGCCAACGAAAGAGGCTGACTGGTGAGTAACAGCTTGGAGGTAAGGCCCTTAGATCACGATACTGACATTTCGACGAGTGTCAGCTTCCTCGAGAGGGAATTGGAAAACCACGCGGAACAGATCGCGGAGATAGGCATATCGCTGGGAGCTCTTCATCATCAGCTGGATGCTCTTGGCCATTTCCAGAGCCGTGACCCGCTTGCCTCGAGAGGGCAGGGAATGGTGCCGTGGGATGATGGCGTCAGTCAGAACCGAGTTCTTGTACTGCGCCAGCAAGTTCGAGTGAGAGATAAGGGAGCCGAAGGATCCCGGAGGAAGATCCTGTACGAACTTTTGTAAGGCGGCAGAAGCAGCCTTGGGGTCGGGGATTGCATCACGATTAAAGCCAAGGTTCATGGCTGCTCGGATGACAAGTACTTTTGCACGTGTTACATTGGAGTCCTCAGACGCGGCTGTCGTGGTCGCTGTGCTGGAAGTCCGGGCACTGCTCTTGGAGTAGCTCGATAGGTTGGAAGCGCTGCTGGACCATCGGCCACGACTGTTGTCACTTGGAGTTCCAAGAACAAGGATGTTGGGCATCGTGGGCGAACGGCTCTGAGGGGAGATGGGTGTGTCCTCAAACTCGGTCACAGGAGTTTCGGGTACTGGTGCCGATTTCCTGGGCTTCTCCTCCTGACGACCGCTCTTGACGCTCTCGTGCTTCGAATGAATCGACGACGGGTTTGAAGCGCGGCTCTGCCGACCGCTCTGGTCGCTGAAATGATAAGGAAAGGCCTGACCTGGTCGAGGAGTTCCTCTGTCAGGCCGAATCTGCGCCCAGCCACCCCGGAATACGTCGCATAATTCCCAGCAAGCCTGAACAGTAGTACTCAGTAGCTCCTCGTCTGGGGGTCTGCCATCACGCGTGTTTTGCCGTAGGTTGAAGAGCATTTCTGCCAGGGACCAACATGCTCTCAGCAGTTGGTCAGTCTCCTCCGCCAAGTCGCTGCGTTGCTTCATGAGCCGATGGCACAAGGCGATATAGAAATCTAACGTCCTCTCCCTAAACTCCTCCGGCAAGGTGCCATCCTGAGCGCTGTATAGACTGCCCGGCTGTTAGAAAGAAAACACACTCTCGACACAGACAACTCACTGGTTGTTGAGCTCAAAGCTGACTCGTAAGACCGAATCCGCCGTCTCGTCGTTGCGTTGTCGCACGTCAAAAAGTGCTTGGCAGAAGTCACGGCAGAGATCGAGATTGACTTTAACATTGAAAGACCTTGCATCTTCGTCTCGATTGTTGTAGAGCCGTTGACAAAGTTTCCAGCAGGTTCTCCATGCCTTCTCATGGGTGTCGGGGATGCCGGATTTGAAAACGCGGGAACGGTGAATCGAACTTAGTTTGGAAAGGCTGTTGCATAAGGTCCAGCATTCTTTGAGGGCGGTTCGCAAAGTCTCGATTTCGCCTTGTTGATGGGATATCGGCATGGCTTCCGACTCGTAATCTTCGTCATCGCCCTCGGCTTCCGTTTGCTCATCGATTTCTGGTAAATGTCAGTCATCCACAGTTCCATAATGAAGTCTCAACCCACTCTCAAGGCTACTAGTACTACTCGACCGTAACCGGGCGCCATCATCCAGCATTGACTGCAAATCCTGAGCCTGTGGCGTGGCACTGTCTATGCTGTATCGCACAGGGTTGACATCGGTCAAAATCGGAGGTCGAGTTGGATGAGTTGATGTCTGACGACGAATTAGTGTATGCCGGAAAATTGAAGAGGACACAACATGCCATCCCGGAAGAGCCATTGAGACCAGCCGAACTCTCGGCATCGGACTTTGGGGACGACTTTGGACTTGGTCCCCTCTGTTCGGCTGCTGGCGCTGGAGCCACCTGTATGAAGTCAGATACAGCGGGTTGAGGGCTTGAAAAAAACTCACCCAGCTGGTGAAGCTCTCAGGTGCGTGAATAACGGATACGGCCTCCTCATTGCTGGACTGACGCACGCTGTCCGGAATATTAGTTGCGAGCATCAAAAGCTGTATCATAGTAGAGTCAGTCAGCGGCCGGTAAGTACTGGGAGTAATCTGGGCTTGAGGACGAACCTCAGAGCGGTGAGCGAGCTTTCTGTCGAAGGCTTCCCTATGAACATCGTCTGAAACATCGTCCTCGATCTCGGTCGTCTCGGTACCATTAGATGTTACTGGTGACGGGCCCACGATGTCGCTGGGGCTCATGACATTGAAGGAGCTGCTTGACATGCGATTGACAGAGCTAGGTCGGAGAGAGTATGAGTCGGTAGCCGGAGGAGGGGAGGATCTGAAACGATCGGTTAGTAAGAAGCTCGCATGTTCGTGTTGAAATACTATCGGGCTTGGAGTTGACGCACACTGGTCTGAATGAAGAGCGGGGGCTCTCAGTGTCGGTGGGCGCAGACATATCTTTCTGGTGGTAGGCAAAAGGGAATTGCAAGCTTCCAGTCGATGACCTCAGAGGGGCTTCGAGGGCCATGGCGAGAACTGAGGAGGGAGGAATTATCGAGCTGCGTCGAGGGCAGTCGTCGAGCGCTCCGGCTGGAGAGAGGGAATCTTATGATGAATTGAAACGACAAGCTTCAAGGCAAGAATGCCTTGCAGGCTCAGCAGTGCGGGGATCGCAAGGTTGGACGACGACCCAAACTTGGAAGCAGGAAACAGCGTTCAAACCTGGAATAGCTATCGTGGCAGTGGAAAGTGAAGGGTTATGTTGTTGGCTGATGGTCGTGCGGCCGGTGAAGAGGCCCGGGTGTGGGATACGGCCGTACTAAGGCTGGGTAGTTTGCGCAGCTGCTTCGAACAAGACAAGGCGGTAAGGGAAGAGAAAAAGGAATGAGCAGCTACAGGCGAGTAAGGAGTACGCCAATGTCGAAGGAAAGGCTCGACGAGCTCCCAGAAACGAAGAGAGCAGTGGTTGAAACGGGGAACCAGCTCACCAGAAGGCCGAGTCGAGGAGCGAGAATGGGCAAAATGGAGGACGGGAGGTTTAAAGAACGAGGTAGAGCCAAAAAGGTAGAGCCAAAAGCTGGAGCAGCCAGCGGTTGCAGCGACCGACTGAGGCAGGCAGACGCCAGTTGGACAGGGGTTGATAAGGTAAGGTAGGTAGACAAGGTCCCTTGACCCTTGTAAATGCGACACCCCAGCCCTGTTGCTTGGGCTGCTAGAGGTAGTTTCTGTTACTGTGAGAGCGGTGAAGAGTAAGCACAACGGTAGCAGTTAAGACCTCGGAGGACCTTACCCTTGGCACCTGCGAGAAGCTGGCTTTGGATCAGGCCGGCTACCTTGCTGCCATGAGTTGCGTTGCGACGTGCGTTGCTTTTTGCTTTGCGTGTGTGTTATTCTGGCGGGGGCCGGTGCTGCGGCCTGCGCTTGTCGGGACGCGATAGTAGCTGGAGGCGCGGCCAGTGGGAAACAAAGAGGCGCGGTATTCAACAGCAGATGTTCTGGCTCGCCCTGGTTGAGCTGCTGCTGCTGTCAACAGAATGTCCTCGCCAGTCAATTACTAAGAGGATAGACGACTGGGAGCTTGTAAGATCAGCAAGGATAACCCGATTAATTGGAAGTGTCAACTTGGAATCGTCAAGGACCGAGGGAAGAGGGACGAGCGTGGAAACCACGGGGGATCATGAATGGGGGCGTGCCCTGGCGGATGGACTATGGGAAGGATGGAAGGGTGGGTACTGTATCTGGTAGAGGAGGGGCTCTGCGGCTAAGACTCGACCTGTGACAGGCTCCCCAGCCAAGCCAGCCTACAGGGCCACCAGCCTACAGGGCCACCAGCCTACAGGGCCACTAGCCTACAGAGCTACCAGCCTACAGGGCTACCCTTATTAACTGCGCGCTTGTGTGAGAGAGGCAGATGGAACTTTGGGAGAGGGAGAGGCAGAGGGATGGCTGAAGTTGGGGGCCAGGGGAAGCCGGTGAGGTAGCAGCTTTCCAGGCTGTTCACTGCCCTGTCGATAGGTAGCTGTCGATAGAGTCTTTCTTGTCTGCAACTCAAGACCCAAGATTCAGAATAAGGTGAACACGGTGAAGCGTTGCCGGGGAAAACGACGGGAGCCAAAGATAGCTCACCCGCAAGATAAAACGGCGCAATCAAGGTTCAGTTGTATCGGGGCGTGGCATAGGTAGACACGAGGCATTGGGGTGGGAATTGGATGAACAGGATGAATGGCTGGAGCGGCTAAACGTCAACGTCCCCTTTCCTATCCGACTGCCTTGTCTCTGGCATTCGCCCTTGGCAGGATACGGATAGGGTGTGGTCAATGCAACCTTCTTTCAACTGCCATATGTAGTTGGGTTCAACTGTGCTCGTGAGGAAGAGTGAGTCGAATCAATTGCATGCAACTGAGACAAGCAGTGACCGAGTGAGCAATTGTGAGTGGGTTGTTGAAAGGTTGAATTGCATTTTCAGCCGCTGCCAAAAAACCTACAAGACGGGAGCCGTCGTGGATGCCGAAAATGTTTAGGATGTGGTAACCGGCGTTGACGGAAGGAGGAGCTTTGGACGAACGGATCAATGCCCATCCCTGCTAGTACCGATACCTGCCTTACGGATCGCAATCGTTTCCCCCATTTCCAAGTCCTTACCTACCTAGGATGACCTGCTGACTTACTTGAGAGCCTGTCCCTACCTAGGTTATTACCTACCTAGGTACGTAGGTGGTAGATTTTTAAGGCATACAAGTGAGTATCGTTCATAATCTGTCTTCGACAACTCTCCTTTTTTCTCCTTCTTACGCACTCTCTCGCCGAGGTCATCCGTTTAAACTGTGTTCATCCGCCTGCCACCCATCCATTGACCCGTTAATACGCGGTTCTGCAGGTGAACTGCGCGTTACTCTGCGCTCATCCACGACCTTCTGCTCCATGATGGGCACAAGGAACATACGCAGGCGCCGCCCACCGCCAAAGCGAACCAGTCAAAACCCTGGTATCCTTAACTAGTGGGGCTGCATCAAAAAGGACAGGCGTCGGCGCTTAACTCATGGTGGGACTGGTCAGTCCTCCGCAGTCCCCCACTCCATCGCTTCCGCCAACGACCTGTAGCCCATCCAATTGCTATCCTCGGTGGAGCTCCCAGTCTTTGCAGGTGGCCGAGGATACAGAGTACATCACTGAGTACGGCACCGAGCCCTCAGCTTCCAGCCGTACGAAGCGTCCCCTTTGTCAGTGCTATGTGCCATGGCCTGCTGCACAGCATCGACGGTGCGGAATGTGACACTCAACTCTCTATCCCAATGATCGACAATCTCAGCCCGCTTTATAACTTACCAATCAGCTTAAAGTCAGCACAGATGCCCAACCAAAGCATTCGCTGTTAGTTCTGGTGTTGAAATGAATACAACATACCTCGACAGCAGCTCCTTTTTGCCGGACGTAAGCCAACAGCCAACATACCATTGCTTCGCATGATGTGCCCTCTGCTTGTTGACGGCTCAGCCGGCTGAGTCCCCTCGGTGCTTTTGTCCCCGAAACAAACCCCGTTTTTGGAGACATGTTGGTTGCACCACGAGCCCCATCACACTTAGATGAATGGACTCTGTCAGGCTAGGTATGTCCGCCATCTCATCCAGAGTCACCTGAATCCGAGGCCGAGGCCGAGCCCAAGCGGCCATCCAAATCTATGATGGATCAAGTGTTCTTTGTTTCGTTTTGGGAGCAATTCAGCCCGCCATGTCCGTTGCGGCCACCGGAGAAGCGACCCTTTCCTCTCCACTTCGTTCTGATCGAGTCCGGGCGCAGGTCCCATTCGAAATCCCACACTCTGGGACTCGTTGATTGCGCTTGTAAACGCCCTGGGCGAGCAGGGGCGCCACCGGGCTGCCAGACGAGCCAGTCAGCGGCTGGTGTCTTCGAACCCAGCAGTTTGGTCCCGGCGGCTTTGGCAACGCTAAAACAAACCGGTGGCCCCACTAGCCGGGGCCGCAGAGCGGCCTCCGTGACGCAGAGCGCCCAGCGTGCTCTCTAGGCTGGCTCTGAATCTCAAAGTCCATGTTGACTTTCGTGGCTTTGAAAGAGGTTGGACGGGCGTTTGACCTATTTTGCAGTGCCCAGCACTTTCACTGACCGTCAGTAGAATGTCTACGCTGCTAATTTACGTAAACCTTATCCGTCGGCAATGCTCAGCTTGGAAATCCCAACATTCAATGTTGGCAAATTGCTTCGTCGTGGCTTAAGGTGATGGAGCAGGATGTTGCCGCCCTCCGTACGCGACAACAACGGCACGTTTGCAGTCAACCCTCCGAATAACCAGGCCTTCATCGTTTGATTTGTCCCTCGTTGCCTGCTGACTGACAATTTCTCAAAGCGGCACGGCTCAATAACCATGTCTCGTCCACAGGCTGTTGTTCAGTCCTCGCATCATCATTCATGCCTTAAGAGACAAACCTCGCCCAGGATTCTTGTCCCAGGAGCCATTTTAGCGTGGTGACAGTTCGGATGCCTGCTGCGTGGTTTCAGTTATCACAGCGCTAGACAGATTGTCGGAACCGCTCTACTGATCCCCATGCCATCCACATCCAGGCTGTGCGGGGACAACCGCTTCCTCGCCAGCCTGTTGGCCAGTGTGCGAGATGCCCTTGGCTCCATGAGTTCACGGTCTAATTAGAGAAAGCAGACTTTTGGTCTTTCGAAGCCGGCGGACCTTTCTCGATTCCTTCTTCAACCTAGAAAGACAGGGTTGTGGCGTGGGTCTTCTCCCCCCGGAACTGGCCCCGGGATCCACAGCAAAGAGGTTCAAATGTTACCCACCTGCCTGCCCATAAACCTATCCAACATACATCTATGGGTACCGACAACATGTTGGTTCCGGCACAGGACACCTTCGGAGTTTCTTGTCAGAGTATCCGTATAGTCGGCCCATTCAACATTTCGAGCTAAAAGTCCGGGACAAATAACAAGCGAGACCATGGCGGAGGAGGCCATGGCGATGAAAGGAGGCTTTTTAGCAGAGGGCGGAGCTGTTGCAAAGTGTATTGCATGCCTAAGCGCCAGCCCGGAATTCCCTACCAATTGGCGCGGTATTGCAGGTCGACTTGTGTCGTGCAACTTGGTGACTCAAGCCTGAATCTTATGGTACGTTTGCTGTTCCTTCTGTTGGCTCTACACGCAACATGGCGTTGGTCGATCGGCATGAGCCAAGCCTGTTGTTCAAAGGCGCGGTTTTTAGCCATTTTGAGTAAGCCGTCTGACCACCCAGGCGCGGCAGTTATTGCTCCTCTTGCTCCTCTGCTTGTTGGGCCGTGGAAATGTGTTGGCAGTTCAGTGTCAGAGGAAAGGAGACGCTGTGGATTTTACGACAATACTTGCTGTCTCCTCTACAAATGGGGTGACCAGGAAACCGCAGGAAAGATATCACCATATCCTTGTGACAACCAAACACACGAGGAGGGATTATAAACCACCAACACCTACCGCCCACGTCTCCCGTCAGCTAGACCAACCTCCTAGTTCTGCCTTTTCATAGGGCGACCCGACACATTGGATAGGCTGAGTGGGCTAAACGACTCTTGAGTTGGAAACTGAGATGGTGGGCCTCAAATGTCGGCCGGGCTCCGCATTGGCCGTGAGCAACTTCAATCTCACTCAATGGCTTCAGTTCCAAGTTACTTGTTCATACTTGGCACCGTAACTTCTCTCACCTCTGATTCGGAGTGAGGAAGTAGAGGTTGCATTCAACATCGGTCTCTGATAATGTGGTGACACATCGATCAATGCTTGAAGGGTTCCATAGAAATCGGATTGCGACGCCTGGACATGGCTTTCCTGCAAGAGCGTTGCTCCGAACACGCCGAACGCTGTCATGAGACGATTTGGCCGACGGCTCTCAGAGACTCGGACCGTTTGCCTCTCCAACGGGTTGGGTCGGCGAATCATTCGCCTCCAAGAATGGAGTTGGGATGTTGGTCCGCAGCCAGCTTTTCTACAGCCAGCTTTTCTACAAGCCCACTGCTCGAAAACAAGGGCCGTCCAACATATTTCGCGTGAATTGCTGATAAAGGTTTCGAGCGACACCAGATTAGACAACAAGAAGACTCAACCGGGGCTATTGACGCTAGGTCAGATGGGATGGAGACTATGCGAGGATGCGTTGCTGGCTTCGTCAAGTTCTTAAGCGAAGGGGGATGTTGGCTCCATCTCCTGTGCTTTGCTTTATGCGCATGACACCTCCTGGTTCTAACTTGTTTGCTCTTGCCACGGCCGCATGTCCACCGCTCCTTGCGCACAGGCCACGACTAGGGCGGGGTGAAGCCGACCGTGAACATACCTAGGTAGGTACCTGGTCTAAGAAGTGATGGTCGACCATCGCTTCTTGTTCACCTCGGCCAAGAACCTCGCTTGAGTGATATGGTCACAAAAGCCGGCATCCTGGCTAATCAGTCTGATGATGCCTTCATGCGAAGGATCGAGTCAGGCTGCAATGCCGTTCCAAACAACTTTCAAAATTCACACTTCAGTCTCAAGCACACTTGTAGAGGGCATCATGAATTATGAGTACTCGCGTGCTCTAGCCCTTATTCAATGCGAGCCCTTCCTTACGCCGTCCGAACGATATACTTGTTTGCATTCCCTAAACGCCAGACCATGCATGAGCTTTGTTTTCCTTCACGAGTGCGGGATCTAATCGTTCAACCCCTGCTTCTTCTCGTTTCGGCCATCGGGCGTATACCTAGATAGCATGTCAGCAGCTTCCCGATATGCAAGTCATTTGGGTCGTCTCGTCGTACTTGAGAAGTTTCTCGATAAGATCAACGTGGGTCATGATCATACGGCGGCAGCAGTATCGCTTCAGACCGAGTTCGTCCATAGCGTCACTATATAGCTGCTTTAGTTTCTCTTCGATATGCACGTATGAGATTCGTCCTACCCGTCGGTCTTTCTGGGATCTGCGATCAGCTGGAGGTAACGCTCCCAAAGGTCGCCGGTGACCTAGACATCAATAGTCAGCAAGCAGCTCAAGCCGCGCATTGAGGGAGACTCCTACCTTTCCACAGGAAAAGCAACGAATAGGAATAATCATCTTGACTGTCTGGCGAGGTTGCGCGGCACCTTTGAGTGTCTCGACAAGATTTGCGACAAAAGCAAGCGATACGTCTCGAGGAAAGCTCGCGATGGTTTGGCGTTGTCCATGGTGTTTGAAAATAAATTCTCCCTACCGATGTTTATCCGAACTTCTGGTTATCTTATCGGCTTATCTTATCAGTAACAAAAAGTTCACCAAAGCGGGACCAAAATTTCTGCGAACACCCCCAGCAGAAGCACAGGCAGGCAATTCTTCACCTTTTCCCTCGGACGACGACCTCACCTAAATCTTTCGGCCCGTCGCAAGCGCATTGTGCTGACTGCGCAGAGAGAAGGAGGTGGTGAAAATGGCCGGCCACAAGAGTCCACGGACGAAAAACGACCCGATCAAGAAGCGCAAGCGGGACGTGAATGAGAACGATTCGAGATCGAAGCGACACAGGGCTGAACGGAAGGGAAACAAGACCAATGGGCGCAAGTCAGATGCTGATCAACTGCTCGGTGCCAATGGAGTGGTATCTGAGCTGAATGGGCTCTCTGGGGCTCTGGAAACCACTGGATCTAGGGAGCTAGAGATCGTCCGCCAGTTCGATAATACCGAGGCAGGATGGCGTGTCTCCAAGCCTATGGGCGGCAGGATGCTCGATATCGATCCCATTCTGACCGAAGACGAACAGTAAGGTCACCGACCCTCACGAGAAGTGGCTTGGCTAACTTTCGCAGATATCTCATTCTGGCCTACAACACCTCGATCCAGGTCTACTCTGCAACCGACTCTTTGCTTGTTCGCCGCATCCCAATCACTGTAGCACACTCCTCCGAACAAAAGGCCTCGACGCCCGCGCATATCGTCGCCATGCGACAGTCAAAGCATAACTCTGACATTGTTTGGGTGGCATGCTCCGACGGTTATGTGTTTCAGGTCAACTGGACAAGCTCGAAGGACCCCGAACCCTTTCAAACGCGGTCTGGCACTGCAAAGTCCATGGTAGTTCTGACGAAGAAGATCTCTGGCAAGACCCAGGAAGTGATCCTTATTGCCGAGTCGGATAAGCCTGGGCGGATAGAGGTTGTCGCGTACCCGGCAACGATGCAGGTGGAAACCAAGCCCAAGGTTATTTTCACCATGAAGAAGCCGGGCAATGGCCTGAAGCTGCTGGAATCGAGCGAGGACGGTCAGGTCCTAGTAGGCGGAATCAACGACCGTCTCTTCTTTGGTGTCCCTTCGCAGCAGCAATTCGATAACCTAGCCGCCTTGGAGTATGAGATTTACACTTTCGATATTCCCGACCTTGTCACCGCCCTCGACCTCAGAGTCTACCCCAGGCCAGCAACAGGAGGAAAGAAAGCGCGACAGGAAACTGCGCCTGTCCTTGACATCATTGTTGGTGGCGCTCGTGGTTCGATCTATCTCTATCATGATGCCCTCGCTCGAAGCCAGGCTCTTGCAAAGTCGGGTTCCGATAAGGAGCCCATCCAGGCACAGAATTTTCACTGGCACCGGAGAGCTGTGCACGCTTTGAAATGGTCACGAGATGGTATGAATTTTGAAGTTGTATTTTACGTGTGGCTCATACTGACCCCTCATAGGCAACTACATGATCTCGGGAGGCTCTGAGAACGCCCTGGTGCTATGGCAGATGGATACTGGGAGGAAAGATTTCCTTCCACATCTTTCTGGTAGTGTGGAAAACATCGTGGTCTCCTCTAATGGATCCTCATATGCCGTTCATCTTGACGACAACTCGGTCATGGCGATTTCAACCGCCGAGATGAAGCCAACAGCCTACATCGCTGGCATTCAATCCGCCGCGGTAAATGTTTCGACACCCAAAGATCTATTGGTTCAGCGAACATGGACGACACCTGAGAACGTGCGGCGGCCTATCCCAGCTGCCATCAGCCCCGCCGATCATTCAAGACTGCACGTTTGTGTTGGAAACGGTCGTCAGGCTACCCTGGCGGGAGGTTTCTCCGCTCCCTTACTGCAGACTTTCGACCTCGAGACTTTCCGAAGTGTGTCGAAGCAAGCACTGGCTCGGACTCAGCCTACAGATGTCAACATTACCAACAAAGGTCACCCCATCGATGAACCTCTTATCACCCATGTGGCTTTCTCGGCGGACGGGGAGTGGCTTGCCAGTATAGATACCTGGGAGCCCTCATCGCGAGACGTGGACAATGTCATCAGCGACTTGAAGGACCAGTTTATCCAAGAGCGACGGGAGGTGTACCTGAAGTTCTGGGAGGCGCGACAGGGCGAGGATCAAATCGGTCTCGTTTCCAGGATCAACGCCCCTCATGCTACGAACCGTAACGAGGCAATTCTTGATTTGGCGTCGAATCCTGTGTCGACATGCTTTGCGACCATTGGCTCTGATGGAACGGTCCGCCTGTGGCGCCCCAAGACGAGGTCTCAGAACGGCATTCTCGTGAAGGGGCCTAATGGCCGAGAGGTCTTTACCTGGAGCTGCTCTCAAGTGATTGCTGTGGGCGACGGCGTACCTCAGGAGGGTGCCGTTGATATCCCCGAGCCATCTGCGAAGTACGAGCCCCAAGGAAGCATTGCCTTCTCAGAAGACGGCTCGACCCTTTTCGTGGCTTTCGGAACGGCCGGTACTGGTGCAGTCTATGTGATTGACACTGCATCAGGCGAGGTCGTCAAAACCCTTGAAGGCCAATGGAAGGGTCAGCTGCGGGCTATTCGCGCCCTTTCGCCCTTTGTTATCATTCTATCGGATGAACTGCGCGTTTACGACGTGGTGAGCGATGAACTGCGATACGGCGTTGTCATGCCCAAATCCGAGGCCAACGACCTACTTCAACTTGCGGTTGACCACACCTCCAGACACTTTGCTCTGGCTTTACCGGCAAGCGAGGGCTCCCTGCTGGCTGTGTTTGAGCCTGAAGAGGCCGAACCCTTACTGGTTCGCAGCACGCCCCAAAGGGTCGTTAGTTTGGTGTCTGCACCCGATACGAGCGGCTTCATCGCTCTTGATGATGCTGCCCAGATTTGGGTAGTTGCTGAAGGATCCGATCCCTCGTCTCTCGCGACCGTCCAGCCTCTGGAAGACCTGCGTCTTGAAGGTGCCAAGATGGACGGAAATGAAGAGGGAGTTGCCCTCATCGACGAGGATGAAGACATGGAGAGTGACGCGGAAGAGGACGAGGACGAGGACGAGGACGAAGCTGAGGACGTGGAGATGGAAGACGACGACGTGCACCCCAGTGTAATCCGGCAACAAAATCTGGCAGACATTTTTGACGCTGCTCCAGCGTTCGCCGCGCCTCCGATTGAGGACATGTTCTACAAGGTTACGGGCCTACTTGCGACAAAACCCCTCTCGGCTTCATGAGGGAGATGTATATAATGGGCGAGAGAGCGGGCAATCTTGCACATGCTGCCACAGTCATGTATTACACTAGACACAGTCTGGTTGGAAGGGATCTGGGTTGTAAAACATCGCAGCGTCGGCGTTGAACAGGTTCGAAACCAGCTGTCACTGTCTTTGTTGTCGCGGCTTCCAGACGCATCATCTGCAGATGTAGCATCATTACCGAAATCGGCATGGGATGATTTGGAAGCTGGTTCCGCCAGTGGAGGCATTCACCAGCCAAACGCCACCCGGTATTCATCGGCGGAACCGGCAACCGGTTGTTCGTCGTTGCGGATGCGGGGGACTAGAGAGGCATAAAAGAGGAGAAAATGGGTGTCCTGGTGGGCCAATTGCGCCATGGCGCGATGAGGTGATGGGTAACTTATCTTTGCTACTGTACCTTAAGCTATTTATTACGAGGGAAGAGAGAAGGGAAGATACCAAGTTACAAATTAACAAATTGCTGTTCTTTAACACCCTATTGTATTGTATTGAGTTGTCGTTTTATCAAGTCCTGAGCCGGGTCGTCCATCCCTCAGTCCTCACTTGTCACACCATTCATTCATTTGCTCTGTTGAATCTTGGATTCGACAGCACCTCATGTCGTTTACGTCTATCCCGATTCTGGACCTGGCTGCGGCCAGGGATCCAGCTACCAAGCCCGAGTTCCTCAAGGAGCTTCGCCATGCGCTGATGGAGGTTGGCTTCCTGTATCTCCAGAATGTTGGCATTCCCGATGAGCTGTTCCAGAGCGTCATTGAGCTCGGCAAAGGATTCTTTGACATCCCCGAGGAAGAGAAGTGAGACTGAGTTTCCTATTCTATTCCTTCTTTCTAGGGTAAAGAAGTTCAATGTATGCTGACTGCTCATCCAGACTCAAGATTGAGATGAAGAACGCACCGTCGTTCCTGGGCTACTCTCGACTCTCGGCCGAGATCACGGCAGGAGAGATTGATCACCGGGAGCAGATTGACCTCTCGACAGAGCATCCCATTCCTAAGCTGGGATCGCCTCTTTATAGGAACTTGATGGCGCCTAATCAATGGCCGGCGGAGGAGTCGCTCCCCGGGTTCCGCAAGACTTACACAGACTACATGGATCGCATGGGCAAGATCTCCATCTACTTCACGTCTCTCATCGCTGAGGCGATCGACCTCCCCAGCGACGCCTTCAACAAGTACTTTGACGAGGACCAGCAGCACAAGCTCAAGATCGTCAAGTATCCCGACCTTGAAGAACTCGGCAGGGACGGAGATGCTGAGGGCCAAGGCGTGGGACCTCATAAAGACAGCATGCTCTCCAGTTACCTCCTCCAGGCGACGTCTCACAAGGGTTTGCAGGTGCAAAATATCCGGGGTGACTGGATCGACTGTCCGCCGATCCCCGGCACGCTCGTCGTGGCTATCGGGCAGGGTATGGAGGCGCTAAGCCAAGGAGTATGCGTATCAACTACTCATCGTGTATTGAGTCCAGCAGCGGGTTCAGGCGCTCGCTTCTCTATCCCCTTCTTCCAAGGCGTGCGGATGAGCGCAGATTTTGAGGATCTGGAAAAGGTGGGCGTGGGCCTCGTGCCCGAGGGTGTGAGAGAGCAGCGACGGCAGATCGTAGAGCGCAACGGCGGGCGCATCGACGACGTCGAGTTCACATTCCGCGCGGGCGGTGTTGCAAAGACGCTCGGCGAGGCGACGCTGCGCAACCGCATCAAGAGCCATCCCGATGTCGGTGAGCGCTGGTACCCGGACATTCTGGCTGGCATCCGCGAGGAGCAGGCTCGGGCAAAGCAGCAGAAGGAGGCTACAGCGCCGGGGGCTGAGGCGCCTCCCAGGGCTGTGGAGGCTCATTAAGTGGCAGACATGAAGGAGGCTCTGGATGTGCGGACCTCGTTTGGGGGCGTAGGATATGGTATGGCCCGACAGAGCCGATTGCCTCCCATGTGAATCAGATGGCAAGCGAATCAAAAGAACCATGTAAAGCATTTCCATCGTGAATCCCGTCACATCATCGCTGCGTTCAAGATCTCGCGTCTCCAGTCTCCCCTTGTCTTTATCACACCACAGCCACAAAATACGCCTCGCTTCGCTAAATGCTCCCGATTTTTTTCTTCTCCTACGCCGACTTTGCCATCGTTTGCTTTAAGAAAGCTCTCGTCCAGGGGCCACGTCTACTGCTCGTAGGTCGGGAAGCACTCAGTCAGGGACTTGCTGTGCTTGTTCTCGGCGTGCTCGGTCAGACTGGAGGAGAAGAGGATGTTAGTCGGACATGATTCAGGGAGACAAGAGGGAGGAGAAGTATCGTGAGGGAGAACGTACGCAGGAGCCTTGGTGGTCTTGAGGAAAGTTGACTTGCAGATCTGGCACTGAATGTCGCAGGCCTGCTTGTTCTATTCCAAAAGTGTCAGCGGGCGGGACAGGCCCGACAGAAAACAGACGAGGGACACTGTAAACTTACCACCTTGAGCTGCGACTTGGCCACGTTCTTGTCCTTCTGGTTGCGATCGCGCTTCTGCTGAGCCTTGGCGCCCTGGATTCCGCTCTTGTCAGCGCCCAAACAGTTCCTCGAGTACCATTTCCTTGTAGCAAAGTTCTTGACGTACGTTACCCATGGTTGCGGTGTGTCTGGTGAGAGGAGAGGCTTGAGAGGTGCGGTGTTGGGAAGATGCAGGATGGATGTTATGTTGTGTGAATGGCGGAGGATCGAAGGGAGAACGGAAAACCGAAAACGGAGGAGTCAATTTATTATCGCTCGTTTCCCCCCGTTATCTATAAATGGCATTTTTCCTGCAACTTTTTTTTGCTGGCCGCCGTTGGCCGGTTCAAGGGTCTCGACCGTTCCGGAACGTCGCACGTTTTAGATGCAGACGAGAGGTACGTACATACGTGACGGGTATCTAGGTACCTTAGGTAGGTACCAATGTATCTTCCAGGTCATTACCGAGGTCAAGAAACGTACGGTTTGCAACAACAGACAGAGGATTCTGGAGTGGAAATCCGATGTAGAGGTAAGCCTGTATGAAGTCATAGTCGCATAAATCAATGTTTCCAAGCTCAGTTTTCCCTTCCTGAAAGAGTCAAAAGGTGTACCATCCCTTACTCCGTAGCTAAGTACCTACCTAGGTATGTGTCAACAAGATGAAAGTGAGAAATACGAAACGTAACCCCAGTTAGAGGGGCTAGAAGACCCATAGAAGCATTCTTGTCCAGAAGATGGTATCAATTGGGTTACAGGGGATTTAGAACTTATGACTTCTGACGTCTGACCAGTTTTGTTCCTACTATCTTTCCCAGTTTCACAGCCGAGTGCTTCTCGCTTGGAAGCCCTATTCTTCAGTGGCTTATGACTACTACCTAACCTCCATCTTAAGAGAAGAGCAGTGGCTGGATAGGAATTCCGCCCGGTACCACCGTACATGTACATCTCTACAGCTAGATAGTAAGTAGATACATTATTTAGTTGCGATCCCAATAATAGAAACTAATCAACTTCAAGTTAGGAAGGGGGTTAGCCAAGTATAATTTAAAGTATACTACAGTCTTTGAATACAATTTATGCTCTTATGCTGAGTAGTATATGACTCTTAGGATAAGATGTGTTAAGAGGTGACTCTGCATGGCGACTTGGGTAGGTACCAAGGGGAGCGAAATAATGCCCTCCCACTGTACTCCTTGAGGGCGCTATGGTTTAGGTGGTGTTATGTATCCAGCATGGCTTGAAGTCTGTTGCATATAAGGACAAGAGATAATTTCTGATGTTGATGGAACAAACCTGCTCTGAAAGCAACAAGAACTTTAATGCATTCTACTATCTTTCTCTGGTTCGCAGTCTCTTTTCTACGTGAAGAAGTGGACTAGACTAGTCTATTAATACAATGCCAATCTGCCACGCGGTTCGAAGCAATCGCTGGTTATCCGCTTTAGAGTTCGATGTGTAAGAAGCGGCGTTTTATTCTCTCCCGTGTGCGGCCACGGCAGCCCTCCGCTGCCATGGTCCCCCACATTGCTGCTGATCCCGAACTCAAGTCCCCAAGTTAGCTGTCAGCCCTAGGAATGATGAGGTGAGCACAGGGGTTCTAGACTAGACTTGCAGCTGGCTTGATGGGCATATAAGGGTGTTGAGAGTCCCCGTTCGTGGGCGGTTGAGTCCCCTGTCCAAGTACGGACGGACAATCGACATTTTATTGAACCAATATGACAGCAGACAAGTTTTCGGCATTGCGCAAAGAGTTGGTCAAGGGACGACTCCTACTCCCCGGAGACGACGGATTTGAGGACAGCCTACAACGATGGAGTCGCACCTGTGTCAAGCCCGCTGTGAGTTGACATGCCTGAAGGCCCAAACCATGACTGACTCGATTTTAGGCCGCGGTAGCTCAGCCTGCGTCAGCCGAGGAAGTCAGAGCAGTCGTCAAGTTTGCAACCTCCAATGGCATCAAGTTCAATGTTAAAGGCGGCGGCCATAGCACCTCGCAAAGCTCCAGCGCTCCGTCTCCCGAGGGCATGGTCTTGGACCTGGCTCTCCTGCGAGACGTCGCGGTAGATCCAGAAGCGCAGACCGTCTCCTTTGGAGGTGGTTGTCTATGGGGAGACGTCGATGATGCGCTGTGGCCCCATGGACTGGCGACCACCGGAGGCACCGTCTCGCATACCGGCGTTGGCGGTCTCATTCTGCACGGAGGTTACGGCCTCTTGTCCGGTCTCCACGGGCTGACCATTGACCAGCTGCTCTCTTGCCAAGTTGTGCTTGCAGATGGAAGCATCGTCACTGCATCTAAATCGGAGAATTCAGATCTGTTCTGGGCCCTCCGAGGCGCCGGCAGCAGTTTTGGCGTGGTCACGCGGTTCACCAGCAGAGCATTTCCACAAGACGAGGTCTGGGGCGGTCTTGTGATCCTGGCCAAAGACAAACTTCCAGCCGTTGTTGATTTCCTCAACAAGTGGGAGGAGACCAACGATGGCCCACAGGCCTTCATCGTCGGCATCGCTCATGCTCCTCCAGGCCCTGACCCAGAGGCACCTCGACCCCTAGTGTACGTCTTGCAGATGGCCCACGTTGGATCCAATGCGGCAGAGGAGGGACCCAAGTACTTTGCGCCAGTCTTGGAGCTTGAATCAATGGTCAAGCAGGTCGGGCCAATGCCTTATCCTGCCGTCAACAAAGGCGGAGACGACATGCTCGCCCCAGGAAGCCGATACATGTTTGGCGGCAGCAACTTCACCCTTCCCATCAAGGTCTCGACTGCCGAGGCAATCCGTGATCGCTTCGAGGCCTTCGTTGACGCCAACCCAGGCGCCAAGGGCAGCATGGCCATTTTCGAGTGCGTGCCTCACGAGAAGATCCGGTCCGTCCCCATCGAGTCGACGTCCTTCAACTCGCGAGGCAACTACTACAACATTGGAGTTGTGTGGAGGTGGCAAGATGAAGGCCTGGACCAAAAGATACGCAAATTCAACCGGGAGTACCAGGAGGATATCCGCAAACTGGGATACAATGACGCGCGCCAGGGTGATGGTGTTGGCCATTACATCAACTATATAAGCACTGATGCCGTCTCGGCGGAGAATGCGTTCGGGGAGAATGCCAAGCGGCTGAGGGCGTTGAAGAAGCAATACGATGCCAACAATGTCTTTGACAAGCTGTGGAAGCTTGTGGGGGAGGTTGAGGATCAATGGGTGGCCTAATTTGAGCCATTGGGCGAGGCATAAATGATGAAATGACCGTACCAAGTTTGTCCATCGTAATTCAGTGAAAAAAAGAACATTTTTATTGTATTTCAATTAACTGGTTTGAGGATTCTTGGTGAACATAAAATATTGGTATAAGTGTCGAGTCGCGTACCGTGAGGCTAGGTTAGTAGGTTAAGTTGGAAAGGTGCGTTTCGAGGCGCGACGCGATTACCTACCTACTAACTTGGCTCTTTCAAACTTCATCCACCATCGTTTACGCACCACTCCACCATTCAAATTTGATCGAAATCCTTTCTTCTTCTCAATCTGATACTTCCCGCTAATTTGGCGACCGATACTTTGATCGTCTGGTCTGGGTTTTCCCTCTACTCCAAAACACTCGGAGAGCAGCATGGCTTCCAAGTCTGGCATTGTCTCAGCAGACAAAATCACCGCTCACGAATTCACACAACTTCTGAGCCAGTACCCGGCTCTCATCGAGGAAATCTCGGATGCAAAGGGTGGTATGTCAAGTCGGCAACGCCGGATTTCGTCGCATTCTTTGGGGCTATGCTAATTCACATACCAATTACTATAGCCAAAGCCGGTTACAAGTCAT
Organism: Fusarium buxicola; assembly: GCA_014899095.1. Classification (NCBI taxonomy): domain Eukaryota; kingdom Fungi; phylum Ascomycota; class Sordariomycetes; order Hypocreales; family Nectriaceae; genus Fusarium; species Fusarium buxicola. The sequence goes on from JAAVUK010000731.1 coordinate 18,818, forward strand.
TACAAGAGCTGGATGAGTATCGGTACGATGGCGCGTTGGAGAACTTCAGCTCGGGCAAGCAAGCGTGTTCAATGAAACTCGATGACATCAAAACGCTTGTGGAGTGGAAATTGTAAGTACCCGTTGCTTTTACGGCGTTCGAAGCCCCAGTCTCTTGCTCGAAGCTGGAAATCTTATCGAGACTTCATTGTTTGATCTCCCATTTCGAACTCTTGGCCCTAGACAAGGATGCTGCATAGGGCTGTAGGATATTCCCTCAGCAGCCAGTTTGCTAACAGCTAGTCAGACGTCACGGAAAGTTCAGGCCAACATTGATGAAACTTGTTTCATCTAATGACCCAGACGAGGCCGAGAATATCGTCAAGCAAGCACTTGAGATTTACAAGAAGGACGCTGATATCAAGACGACCCTCGGCGTCTTAACAAAGCTCAAGGGCATCGGCCCTGCAACTGCGTCCCTGCTCTTGGCCGTTCACGACGCGACGAGGGTCATCTTCTTCGCAGACGAGGCTTTCTGGTGGCTATGCTGCGACGGAAAACAGAGCCCTATCAAGTACAACGCCAAAGAGTACCACACGCTATGCTCCAAGGTCGACAATATACGCGATAGACTTGGCATGGCAGCAAGTGACGTGGAAAAAGTTGCTTATGTGTTGATGAAGGGACCGGCTCAACCCAAGTCATCGCATGAAACGGCGCCGCCTAAGGAGGCGAAGAAGAGCACAGCATCATCATTGAAGAAGCGTAAGCCTGATGCTAAGGCTGAGAAGGCTGAGGATGCAACCCACGAGAGACCTGCCCTTCGTCGATCAAAGCGAGTGAAGATATAGCTCCAGCTGTTACATAGATACATGATGATGGAAAGTCATATCTCGCTCCATGGCCGCGGATCACCAGAGAACGTCCTGTCACGGCGGGCAGCTGACCACGAATGCGGCGTGATGCACATAACGCAATTTATTCATGTCAGTCGATCTGAGCCCCGAGATGGCCCTATCGGGAGACAACTCGGAAGCTTGAAGATACCTCAAGCGGGCAAACACACAACACCGGATGCCCGGCCCGTGATAGCGGTGAACATCCGGAGAATTACAATACCAACCGAAGAATCTCCGTGTGACGAACAACTCTTGGAGATGAGCACAAGGATAACAGATACCATCGCGGGGAGTCCAATACATCAGACATGCATTGGTGCAGGCCATGCAAACAGCGGATATAAAGCCAACATATGCCCCGCTAGACATCCAGTATGTCGGGCTTTCCTCTGTAGACAAGCAAAAGCTCTCATAATTGCTCATTGGAACAATCGGAATACCCTGCTTCTGTTTCTCTATCTCCGAGTCTACTCTTAGGCAGAGCTATTCCGGCGCCTATTTGTCAAGTTATCCAGTACCTTTCTCCTTTTCAGCAGAGGTCTCTCAAGTTTCAACCATGGCACCCAGAAGTCATCGACATGGCCCGTCGAGTAGCATGTTCGCTGAGACTACTGAGCCTATGCCTCTTCCCTCCCGTTTCGCACGGATCAAGGAAGGCTTGATCGCTGGCAAGGAAGCACAGATCAAGGCCTCATGGGCAAGACTATTAGCCAAGCTGAAGGTCGAAATCGACATCATTGCCAACGCAGGCTCCGACATTTTCCCTTCAATCCAGTTTGTCGATCTCAGGAACTCGTCAACAGCAGAGGTTTTCTCGTCCCAGCTTAAGGAACGCGGAGTCGCTGTTATACGGGGGGTTATTCCTCGTGGCATAGCTGCTCAGTGGAAGATGGACACGGAGGCGTACTTGGAAGAGGATCCTCGAGCTCAGCGGCTTCCCACACATGATCCGCACCTATACGGCATCTACTGGTCTCCTGTACAGATCAAAGCTCGCGCTCACGATAATGTTCTTTGTACTCAGCGTTTCCTCATGAACCTATGGCGATCATCCGACCCAACAGCTCTTGTTAGCCCCAACTTTCCCGTCACCTATGCCGACCGCATGAGAATCAGGAACCCCGACGACGAGACATGTTCTCTCAGTGTCTACGTCGATGGCGGGAGCGTGGAGCGCTGGGAGCCTGACGGCTACGGCCTTGCAGCAACGTATCGGCGTATCTGGGACGGCGAATGGGAAGACTGGGACCCTTGGGAGAGCAGCACTCGACTCAAGGTGACGAGCGACCTGTACAATGGTGACGGTTCATGCAGCATGTTCCGCATGTTCCAGGGCTGGATCTCTCTGAGTGATCTCCCTGTTGGCGAAGGCACTCTTCTCCTCTGTCCCATGATCCGACTCACAACCGCATACCTCCTCCTTCGGCCATTCTTTGCTCCCGTCAAGTCATCTCCATCTCATCCAGACTTCCTCTCGCCCGACAACTGGATCCTTGAGCAACCGCTCTCATCTATCATACAGGGTGCCCTCCCTTCTTACCCGCAAGAACTTAACGACGCCCTCCATCCTCACCTCCAACTCAACCGCAGCATGATCCCCATCCCCGAACTTACTCCAGGCGATTACCTCGTCTGGCACTGCGATGCCGTCTACGCCCTCGACCGCCGTCGTCGCCCCGACCTCCCTACCACCTCGATTCTCTATCTTCCCGCCTGCCCACTAACCCAGACAAACGCGCTCTATCTCGCCCACCAACGCAAGGCGTTTTTGCTTGGCGAGCCAGGCCCGGACTTTGGCGGTGCCCCTGCGGTCGATGTCTCTGTGGGAGGGGAGCAGGCTGTGCGAGAAGTCGGCGAGGCAGGGGGCGTAGAGGGCATGCGTACCATGGGCCTATTGCCCTGGGACGAGGATGAGGCCATGGATGACCGCGAGCATGCAGTGTTGGAAATGGCAAATGGTGTTCTATTTCCGGAAAAGTACGACATGGGCTACTAAAGTCGTGTTATATATGCTGTGGGATATAGCAGCCAGTTTGTCTGAGATGGTGGAAACTTGGGCTTACAGTTACCAGTTGGAATACTAGCGATTGAACTGCTGGGGAACACCTACAGTGGCTCCTCTACTTTTCCTCCAAAACGTCGCAATCGGACTACCTACCAGCCGAGGAGAAAAAATATGGTAACGTATAGGTGCTTGCGCCATAAGGCTTCATAAGTTTGGGAGGAGAAGACCTAATTATTATAGGGCTTATCATAGTGGCTGGTTAGGTTTTCTCTTCCTAAATCTTATATATGCCGTGAACAGCCATTCCAGTGGTGTTTGAGGCCACATCAGCCTGAGTAGCGCACGACATTTGTAGGGACGCTAAGCTGTGACAATTTATCGAGTCTGCGGCAATACAAAAGGATCATTGATGATGATACTTCACGGACAGGCATCCATTGCTCAGACCATCATAGTTCTATGTGTATACAAACTTAATACAATGTCAGATTGTCGATAGCCTGGTACTCGTCGAAATCGTCAACTTTACGCCGTTGCTTGACCCAGTAATCCCTTATACCCCATTGTTTTGCACCCTCTGCCATTTATGACCTCGGTCTGCCACTTGCCTCACATACCCTGAGAGGTACAGGCCTGGCCTCTGGTATTCCACCCAAGGAACGATTCCGACGTTGAACTGATGTCGGCCGTGTTTGTAGGCGATACTATTTCAAGAGCAATGGCGTATCAAGAACGTTGCTTAGATAGCCTTCTTGCCCTCACCTCTTTGTTGGGTAGCAGCGTACTTGTCGCTGAGCTCGTCGTAGCTCTTGTGCAGCTGCGCACTCTGCTTCTTGAGAGTCTGCAAGTCCTGCTCCTTGATCTCAAGCTCCTTGCGGAGGCGAGCGAGCTCACCGGGCTTGCCAGCGACAGCAAGCTTCTCGCTCTCCTTGGTGTTCTCGTTGGTACCCTCGTAAGAGCGGATCTTGTCCTCGAGACGCATCACTTCAATGATCATGACGTAGGTACGATTAAGGATGAGAGAAAGGAAGAGAGTGAAGCCGCAGAGGTACATGTTGCGCTGCGAGTAGAACTTGCGAGCTTGGACTTCGAGGCGTTCGTGGCCCATGACACCGGCACTGCAAGAGAAAGACACTGTTAGCGACGGGTCCAGATGCTTCAGAGCTCCATGTGATAGAGCAAAGGAAAAAAGATCAGTGCATGACATACCCTCCCTGCTTGGCCTGGTCCGTGGCAGCAGCAAGCTCAAGCTGGACACGGTAGACTCGATTGACGCTGTCAATAAAAAGAATCAGGATGAAGATGAAGGTGATCTTCATCCAGTACTGTATCTTGGCGACTACAGGGTTCTCGGAGATGAAGCTAGAATTATGTCAGCATAGAGCTACTCGCGGCATCCGAGGACTTGTGTAGACGCACGTGAAGATCTTGCGCTTGACGTTGAAGGGCAGCGGCACGATCAGGAGCATGAACAGCGCCATCTCGAACACGAGCAGCAAAAACACCTAAACCAGGCAATTAGCACAATTGGCAAAATGGCCCTTCGACAACTGCGCAGCTCCTAGCCAGGAGCAAGCACGCAGTTGTGCGACATGGAAACACATACGAGAGTGTAGTAGAGCGTCATGGTGGCGGAAGCTGCGGAGGGGTAAACAGCTCAAGAGGTGAAAAATCGGTAGGTAGCGAAGCTGAAGAGGAGGCTTCTAGTGCTGATAAAGAGCAGAAAAAGAGCAGAAAACAAGAGTCAATTCGATGTAAGAGAGAGAACTTGGGTGTGAGAGAAGGGAGCTTCTTGTTGCAAGGTCTGTGTATTTGTATTTGTAGGAGGAGGGAGAAGAAAAGGTGGTCAGTTCAGCCTGGCAAAGCTGGCAAGCTGTCGTGCGCTGCTGCTTCCGTCGCTTTCGAATCGACAACGTCATCGCTTGTGGCTGGAGATCCGCGGGCCGTGAATGGTGGGACATTGGCCCGGGCTCAATTGTGGGGTTGTGGCTTGATACAATTGTGCATCTTTTGTGTATGTACGGGGTAAAGCATCCCTGTTTCTCTGCACTTCACAAGCATGATATCAGACAGTTCACTATGACGATTTTTTTATGAGTGGTACTTTATACTTTATGGAGGCCACAACGCCCTGATAAGTTTTTTTTTAAAAATGCAATTATGTCAAAGCAATGCGCTAGTATGCTGGGTAGCCATCCGCCAAATAACTCACCCAATATGCTCCCAAGATTTTCCCCGGTCTTTCTCCATCCCTTACTCACCCCAACCCAAATGTACCATATTAGGCAAAGGATAGGTACGATATCCCTCAATTATCTTACAGCAAAGCATTGCTCACCACTGAAACTATTCCCTGGGCTAGAGTCCTTCGCCTTATTGGCTCCCACTCAACCCTGCCCCATCATCTCTATACTTAGCTGGAGGACGCCGATTCCTCGTTCCCCGATAGCGTACCACCACGTCCTGATCCTCGTCATCATCATCCTCTTCCAATTGGCTTTGCAGCATGGAATCTTCCCCAAGCTCCCCGCTGTAGTCGACCTCCTCCGAGCTGTCATCAACTTCCATTGCCTGTGGCTTCTGCAACCCACGCGCCGTCACAACTGGTTGAGTGGCTTCAGGTACTACAATTTGAGACTGCTCTGGAGTCGGTGCTGCTGGGTGCTCAGGAGTTGGGGCCGGAGCGGGCTTCGGCGCGGTGCGTGGATACTTTCTAGGCCTCCCACTGCCGGGTCTGGCCCCGCCCCGTTTCCCTCGTGTCTTGGGCTCTCCACGAGGCTTGTCCACATGCTCAGATGACGCTGACTTTGGGTGCTGCCGTTGTCGTTTCCGCAGCCTAGCCGACGATGTCTTGGTCGCGGCAAAATCCGAGTCAGCTTCTGACGGAGTCTCTGCACGAGATCCTGTGGCATCTGTTCCCGTTGGGTGATACTCCTCCTCCTCTGAATCATCGTATACTCCTCGCTTGCGCTTGCGCACTGGCTTCAGTGCGAATCCAGGCGTGTCAGTCATTGTCAAGTCCTCGTCTTCGAGAGCCATGCGGGTGCCCTTCTTTCCCTTCCCGGGCTTCTTCTTGTCCGCTTTGGGAGCTTTCCTGGCCACTCCCTCTCCATGATCGGCGCGGTTGGGGCGGCGCGTTCGCTTCTTGGCCTGGTCAGACTTGCCTCCCACCTTATGGTCAAGGAGCTTCTTGGTCAGGTTGGGGAAGTTCTCGCCATAGTTGAAGAACAGTTCTTCGCCAGCTTCAATGTCACGCATCGCTGTGAACTTGATCCGGTATTCGCCGTTGACGTAAAGAATTCGGGGTGTGATGTTGCAACCGCGCTTGTCGCTCTCTGACGCGTGGTTGATATAACGACTTAAGTTGCCATAGATAGCAGCGTCGACCCATATGCCTTCATTTTCCAGAAGGGTGAAGACGTACGAGATGTTGGATTCTTCGTCAAACACATCGCCTCGCCTAGCTTCTCTGCGGACTCCTTCATCGTGGGTGATAAGTTCTCCAACATACTCGATGATGAAATCATCCTGCGCGATGGGCTCAACAGTGAAGAGTCCATACCCAACTCCTTCGAGCTGACTCTGGCCCAAGGCCAGTCCCTTGGGAACACCACGCTGCAACGAACAGTTCTGACACCCAGTAGCATGAATAACTTCATCTTCTGCATTCTCAGGGTCAGCTCTCTCCAGCGCACCGCAGTTGCCACAAAGATCTGGGTCGCATTCGCGATTCAACTGCACACAAATGCATGGCCTGTCCTTTTGCTTCGAGAGACAGGTTTTGCCTTGAGAGTGACAGGCACAGCCTGTGAACTTGTACGCGCAACTTTCCACCGTGCAGCCGCAGAACTTCTCGCAAAGAAGCCCATGTTGGACACAAGTGCAACTTTCCAAGGTGCAAGGCCCTTCATGAGAACATGGTTCGGAAAGTTCACGCCGCTGATGCTCGTGAGTATCTGTGTGGTTTTCCCAGTCGCCGATGAGCGCCTTTTTAAAGCGATCATACCATGACACGGTCCGAATTTGCGTCTTGCTAACAGGCTCAGGCGGAGGCAGAGCGATGCCCAGGCGTTCATACTCAAGGAAAACATGAAAACAATCGCGTTCCAGGAGGTGAGCGACCAAGCACAGGGGGTCTCTCTTGACGTGGCTGTTATTGGCCGTCGTGATTGTGGATCGCAAGACGACGCGCTCTTCGTGGGTCCAAGGTCGCTGCACTGAATCTACGGTAGAATGAGATGATGTTTGGTAGCAATTGCGTTTGCAAGGACCTGAAGCAGGGCAGTGCCCATTCGCGAGGTTGGTCCCATCGGAAGGGATACGTCTTCTTCGCTTTAGAGTATCTGAGAGGCGGGGAAGAATTGAAACGGTGCGCTTGCAATTCTGAGCATCATACTCTCCATGCTCGCAAGAATGGCTAAAGCAAATGAGGCAGCCAAGGATACAATAAGTTCCCAGGTTAAATTCGGCTACCTCATATTCGTTCTCGTTCTGAGAGCTGGAACCATCCTTGGCTGTCGGTTTCGAGTCCATGATGCTATCAACGGACTCGTCGAGTAAGAGAACATCGCGTAGTTCAATCTGTTTAGTTGGAAGTTGCCCCTGGTGAAACACCCGATGGAAAGCTTCCGTAAACATCTCAGCGGCCCTGTTAGCCTCAGGTGGGGTTGTGGACTCGGCTGGGCGATGCGAATTGAGAATGTCGGACTTCTGTCGAGGGGTGATCGCATCGTCAGGTTCCCGGCTTGCCATATAGCGGATCAAAGTTGATTTGTTGCAGCCGGGGAGCGAAAGCTTGTCCAACCAGTTTTCGAGGTAGAGCGAGACGGTGGAGGCAAACTCTGAGCGGACAGTTATGCGCACTTTTTCCTCTCGACTCATGGGCTTAAAGCCGGATTTGCGGTCGATATCCTCCAGCTCCTGCAACCAAACGTTATACTTGTACTCTTCAGAAGTCTCGAGATCCCTCAGGTGGGGGACAAAGGTCAGCATTGTATTTGGAGTGAGGACATTCTTTTTGATTTCCACATGATGGAACCGATATCGTGGAACACGCTCTTCATCGGTTTGAATGCGCACGATTGGATAGTAATCCTCACGCTTGTTATTCTTCAACTTGGTGTGCTCCTATTTCATAATATGAGTACTAATTGCCTCGGAGTGGCTGGGGTTGGTTACTTTGAATTTGATTCTCATGGCTTCGCCCTTTTGGGGTGGTACAGGTTTGCTGCTGAGGCCGGCAAAGAGATCCTTGCCTGTGAGAACACGGCGCTCGGTAGCCTTGGTGGATTCGACGATGTAGGAGGTCATTCGTGCATGCCCATCCTTGATGTCCTGGCGAAACGTGGTCAAACGGCGAGCGATGCCAGAGACATCCCATTCTGGCTTCCGAGGGGTTTGATATTTGGGAGATGTGGCCTTGGCCTGTTGGCTTGGTTTGGGAGATTGATGTTCAAACGGCGGCGTCGACTGACGAGGCCCCAAGTTGGGGGCTCTAACACCAGATAGCCTTGCCATGTCCTGAGCATTATCCGAGCCAGCATCTGTCGTAGTCGGCTTGGGACCTAGTTCGACTGCTTGCTGCGCTGAACGTGCTGGTTCAACTAAGGGATGGCCGCCTTGGTTGTGGTTGGCGACCAAAGGCCGGTTCACCTTGGGCGGACTGATGGGTCTGCGGGCGGAGGATGGGCGACCAGCGTAAGGGCCGACTTCGGATTCGGCCTCGCTCGACAGGGTCAAGTCGATCTCGTCGACGTGACGATTGCGATCAGGTGCCATGGCTGCGGCTGACAACTTTGTCAAGGTTTTCTAGGAATGCACCGATTGCCCGTCTCCTTCACTCGCAACTGCCACCATTCTGCAAAGAAAGCAAACCGATCTTAGAATAAAAGTGAGAAGAAATTGCGACGCAGATTGCAAGTTTGTCTTGTCAGCCGAGTGCTGTATGATCAAAGAAGCAGGATGTCCTGCCAGGGAAACGCGTGTGGCCAAATTAGAGCCTGCAGATTCTGGAAACGGGAGTAGGCGCGGTCAAAGGCGCAAATTAGACCGGCTCGTCAAATTCAGCATTCACCAAGGGCCTTATATGCGACGAGCTTGTGATGCGCGCAACGGAGTTTATGCGTTTGACGGCCGTTGTGTTGTCGTTGAGAATCGAGGTGAAGCGAGTGGTGAATGAATGATTGACCAACACACGCGTTGAGAGGAGTCTGCAGGGGCTTGACAGGGGAGCGCGTTTACCAGCTGAGTTTAGCGCGAATCGTCAAGTCCACGCTTTTCCGGATGGAGCAACCATTTTTCCTCTACTACCATAGGTAGGTAGTTACAGAATCGACAGCAAGCCAAACAGCCAAACAGCCAAGCAAATATCGAGGAATAGTCTTCTTATTCTAATTTGCCCTGAATGTGGCTTTATTTGTCGGTGAGTATAGTAGTTTTAGCCTGAAACGAGTATACCTTTCTCGAAAATGCCCTGGTGATAAGAGAATACTGCTGTTGAATGTCCCAGGGCCAGCCTGTCAGGTCTCTCTGACCCGGCGGGAACCACGAAATAATGATGGTGAGGAATGTCACATTTATCAAAAACCAATAAACGGCTATGTTAGCTGGGTTTTTGTTATTTTCATACTTGAGCCATAGAGGCAACGGATGTGAAATACAATCACGTGGAAGGGCCGCGACCACAGTACAGTACGTCGGAATCGCCGGATACCTTAGTGCCAGGACCTTACGGAAGACACCATTATGCCGCAGTAGAGAGAGTATCGACCAGGTAGCATGGGGCGTTTTCCTGTGCATTACTCCCTCTTGACTAAAGAGGGATGCGGAGTTAGTTAGCTACGATACTAGCAAAATGTTCTATTTATGATACCCGAACCTTCTGAGTACCTATTATGTCTTATACCTAGGTACTTGCTTTGTGAGTCCCAGGGCAATGCACGCGATGATACGGAGTAAATAGTGTAATAATACTCAGCTCAGCCTCGCTGAACTGGCCCATGCCTCTTCGGGTGTTGGGAGCATCATCAGAACTTGAAGGACCCTGTTTCAAGACTGACATTAACACCACCCATCCAAACAACATGCGAAGCTCCGCTGCGTCCGAACTCATCAGCACCCCTTCTTTCGGGCTGGAGACTGCCGAGGAGCCGCTCAATGAGCTCCGTCGCCGAGAGGATGGTTTGTTTGTATTTCGTCATTGTTCAGCTTAGACGCTGACTAGCGCTGCAATTGACCGACGCTTGATGGCCGCGAGCCGCATTTGGGATGGCCAGCCAACTCAAGGGAGGGCAGTCCCGGATGGACAGGTAAGGATCCTTGACGCCCGAGTTGAAGAGCAAATGCACTACGTCGACCTGAGACATGCTTGACGTCTGGTAGCAGTACTTAAGCCGTCTTTTTTTATTGTGTGGGATCTATGTAGATATACGACTGTCCCTAGCGCCCGCCTGTATTCCAGCCCGAGTAATTCTGACGGAGTGGGGTTTTGATGACGTCGTCATCAGCTCGCCCATCCAAAGGTGACGATCTTGTTCTCCGCAGCAACAACACCACCACCAGGCTCGCCCGGTTTTTAGATCTTCTCATATAACGTTCCCCAGCGGCCCGGCCACGATATTCCTCCTGTGCCTTCTCTGTCATCTCACCCTTGTTTCTCAGCACTGCAGCTGTCCATCAATCGACGTTAATCCCCACACGATATTACCTATCCCCTGCCTCTCCGCGTTAGACCCTTTCTATCAGCTCCACCACCTGTCGCATCATCACCATCATCATGCACCGCACCTATTCTATGCGCCAGAGCAGGGCGCCTACTGCCTCTCAACTCCAGGTACGCCCATCTCCATGCATTTCATATCGCAACGTTTGTCAGCATCAAAGCTAACATTGACCCCAGAACCCTCCGCCACCTCCGTCGTCAACAAAGTCCGGCCGTCTCTTCAAAGGCAGCTTCGGTAAGCTGACGTACATATCACAACGAGTGCTTCGAGACTAACCGATCCTCGCCATGTAGGACATGCCCTTCGCCGAAACGCCGGCGGCGCCTTCGGGCCTGACCTGGCCAAGAAGCTCTCCCAGCTAGTTAAGATGGAGAAGAACGTGATGCGAAGCTTGGAGACTGTCGCCCGTGAGCGCATGGAGGTAGCGGTATGTCTACGGCTTCTTTGCGTCATGGACAAGACACTGATTTGTACAGCAACAAATCTCCCTTTGGGGCGAGTCGGGTGACGAAGACGTGTCTGACGTCACCGACAAGCTCGGTGTGCTGCTCTACGAAATCGGCGAGCTCGAAGACCAATACGTGGACCGGTACGACCAATACCGAGTTACGATGAAGAGCATCCGTAACATTGAGGCGTCTGTCCAGCCCAGCCGTGACCGTAAGAATCCCTTGAACCGCTAAAGCTTTGATTTACATCACTGACGCCAAATCAGGGAAGCAAAAGATCACCGACCAGATCGCCCAGCTCAAATACAAGGAGCCCAACTCTCCTAAGATTGTCGTTCTCGAGCAAGAGCTCGTACGCGCCGAGGCTGAGTCTCTCGTCGCAGAAGCCCAATTGTCCAACATCACCCGCGAAAAGGTCAAGGCCGCTTATGGCTACCAATTTGACGCTCTGCGCGAGCACTGCGAGAAGGTCGCCATTATCGCTGGCTATGGAAAGCATCTCCTTGAGCTAATCGACGACACCCCCGTGACACCCGGCGAGACTCGTCAGGCTTACGACGGATACGAGGCCAGCAAGGCCATCATCCAAGACTGCGAGGACGCTCTTACCAATTGGGTCACTTCCAACGCCGTCGTCTCATCCAAGCTCTCGACCCGAGCACGCAACCTGTCCCAGCGACGCCGGAATAACATCCGCGCTAGAGGCGAGGGACATGACCTCTCTGGTCAAGATATGCCTCTTAATGACGGCAGTTCTTGGACGGCCCGGGACCGCGATCTCGACAGCGACGATGAGGATGAGGAGGATGTTCGGGGCTCCATCATGGATAGCGATGGCGGTCTGAATGGCGAGTCTCGCGGGCGCACCCATGAAGCTGTCACTGCGTAAAGGGCTTGATGCGGGTTTGAGAACGTTGGTTTGGGAGCGTAGGCATGAAAGCTGCACCCCATGAGAGGATTGAAATGGTCTTGCGTCGTGCTCTCTTGCTGTAATGATGACGGGAATGCGATCTCGGTCGCGTGAGGCGTTGAGGATATCTCCTGGCTGAATGGGTTGTAAAAGGCTGTTTGGGTACTTTCTCTCGTAGTAGCCTTGTTATATTTCTACCCACTAACATCTATGTTCGTAGCGATATCATTAAATGATGGCCTCGTTCCGCATCTGACTAGCAAACTGCTCAACTTCCATCTTGACGATATGATGTCCTGGGACAACGACTAGGCCCAAATAGCGGGAGGTCATATCGAGCTTGACCGTCTCGCCGCCGGCTGCCTCGGCTGCCTCAGCGCGTTGTCTAGACGATGGTTGCCGGTACTCATACGTATGAGCGAGGATAATATTTTTGTCCTTGATATTCACTCAGTCAGCCAAATGATACTTCGGGTTGAAAGCCGCTGGAGTGTCAAATTCTGAGAGAAGCGTACAGGGTCGGTGCATTTCAGAGCGCCCCAAAAAAGGCGACCATCCGAGGTATAGACACGCAGATTTTTATTCAGAATACTCGAAAGATATTCTCTAGCCTCCTCCTGATCCATTTCCGCAGGCCGAAAGGTTTGAAAGCCAGGGATTTGAGTCTTGCAAAGGCGGATTGGCAGTGGAAAGACGTGGGGAAACCTGTAATGGTAGGATCGTTGACTCTGAAGAACTGGAGTTGCTTTTCGCCAATGAATAGCGGCGATAGGTCCCCGCTGACGTTATGCACAGACTCTGGCGCCGACCTACGTAGTAGCTACCTACCTAGGTATGTGAATGACCCATGGATCCGTGGTAGCTTGCGACACAACTTCTTACATTCTTCCTCCTTCACCACAACATTCAGCATTGCTGGCCTAGGCGGCGTTGATCAATCAAGCTCATGAGCTAGACCATGATCACGGCCTTTGCAAGACGAGGGCCTAACCCTTGACCATCAGGTTTCGTGCCTCCCCCAACCCTGCGCCTGCACCGCCCGTCAAGTTCAAAGTTCACGGTGATAGCCTGTCATGGGTGTCAACGGCCTCTGGACCGTCATCCAGCCATGCGCTCGGCCCACGAACCTCGCGACTCTTAATCGTAAGCGCCTCGCAGTCGATGCCTCCATCTGGATCTACCAATTCCTCAAAGCCGTGCGCGACAAGGAAGGAAACGCCCTGCGCAACTCGCATGTCGTCGGTTTCTTCCGTCGCATATGCAAACTCCTCTGGTTCGGCATCCAACCAGTCTTCGTCTTCGACGGCGGCGCGCCCGCGCTCAAGCGACAGACAATTCAGTTGCGAAAGCGGCGACGTGAGGGTCGCCGTGAAGATGCCGTTCGAACGGCCGGCAAGCTGCTGGCGGTGCAGATGCAGCGCATTGCGGAAGAGGAACAAGATCGCAGGCGAAGAGACAGAGATCGTGATGTGTCTGCTCGAGAGGAGGAGCTGCAGGAAGAAATCCCAGACGTTAGCCAGCTCGTCTACGATGACGAAGCTCTCTTGTCGCAGAAGGAAAGGCAGAAGGCCAGAACCTTTCGGAAGCAAGATGCCTATCATTTGCCCGACCTTGATGGAGGTGGCATCGCAGCAATGGGAAAGCCTGAGGACCCCCGAATCATGAGCGTAGAAGAGTTGGAAGAATATGCGCGGCAATTTCATGCTGGGGAAGACGTCAACCTGTACGACTTCAGCAAAATCGACTTTGACGGCGAATTCTTCAAGAGTCTCCCGCCCCCAGATCGATACAACATTTTGAACGCCGCCAGGCTCAGGAGTCGACTGCGTATGGGTCTCAGTAAGGAGCAGCTGGATGACATGTTCCCCGACCGCATGGCGTTTTCAAAGTTTCAGATCGAAAGAGTCAAGGAGAGAAATCACCTAACCCAACGCCTCATGCTCGAGGTGGGAATGACTGGCCTTGACTTGACCCTTAGTATCAACGCACGAGTGGCTGGAGAAAAGAACAGAGAGTATATTCTGGTAAGGAACGAGGGCGCAGAAGGGGGATGGGCGCTGGGTGTGGTCAGCAGGGACAAGGACGTCGGCGAAGCACATAAGCCCATCGACGTGGATGCCATCCAAGTCCAATATCAAACCAAGGATGACGAAGAAGAGGATGGCGATGCCGATTTTGAGGATGTTCCCATCGAAGGCCTGAACAGGCTGCCAAAACCTTCCGCGTCAGCACTTGCCAGCTTTCATGCAGCCCAAGATATCGCCTCCCGTCGCCAACAACTCTACGGTAGCCACCAGCACGAACCTGTTACAGAGGAAGAAGGGTCGCTTTTTGTAGGTGGCAATATTGAAAACACGACCGACCTTTTTGAGGAACCGCCTCAGGAGGCGCTGCGGCCTGAGGAGGATGATGGCCTCAACCGGGCGATCGCCCTATCACTGCAAAACCAACATGGGGCTGGGCAAGAGCCAGAGGGGGATGATGAATTCGAGGACGTCCCCACTGAGGCACCCAAGTGGACGCAAAAGTCCGTGGAGGCACAAAGGCCCATCACTGCCAAAGGGGGCTCGATGATCGCCCATATCGTCAATAACCGAGCAAATGCTGCTGTACCCAAGCGTCAAGAACGAGAAACTGCCACTGATAGCGATAGCGATGAGGATATGCAGACCGTTTTCGCCAAGGCCAGACTGAAGAAGAAAATACAGCCTGTACCTGCTGTCGAGAACAAGAAAAACCCATTTGACGGTCCATTACCATTCCCTAAGCTTGACTGGGGCTCATCGCTGTTCGGCAAGAAGCAAACACAGAAAGAGGATAGGCATTCACAAGAAGCCCCAGCGCTTATGGATGTCGACGACGACATAGCAGGTGGCTTTGAAAGGGGGCAGCAGGACAGCGACGCTCCAAAACCTTTGCCGCCGTGGTTGGCCGACAACATAGACATTCGGGAGTCACTCAAGAAGCAGCAAGATGCGGAGCGCGAAATCAATACCGCAGACAGGCTGGCGGCTGAGGAGGAGGAAAGACTTCATCGACGGCAGATGCAGAATCAGCTCATTGAGATCGATTCTTCATCTGACGATGGGAGTGATATCGAGGTTCTTGACAAACCTCCGTCACCGAAGAAATCTATCCGAAAGGACCCCACCATTGTCAATATTGACCAAGATGAACCAGAAGGGGCCAAGGAAGCGTTGGTTGCGCATCAAGTGTCGGAAGCCCGCCCTGAAAAGGGTCCAGAAGAGCTGATTGAGCTAGAGGTTGACAGTGTCCTGGAACCTGCAGATTTGGATGTAACGGAACCCTTGACCCAGGTTAACATTCGACAATCAGAGTCTCCTGAGCCTGACTTCGAGGATGTGGTGTCGAACACACTGACCGAGGTAGCAGCAGAGAAGAGCCCTTCTCCTGTGTTCGAGGATGTTCCCTCTCTCAGCGCACCGAATCCAGATGCACTGATTGTAGACAGAGGTGATAAAGATCCCGAACTCGAAGACGATGGACTCTTTGATGATGTTGAGTATGACGAGTTCAGTGATCCTGGTGACGAAGAACTCATGGCGCAGATGGCCGAGGAAGCTGAAGAACACGCTCGATTTGCCAGTGAGCTTAACAACAAGTCAGAAGAGCAGAATAGAGAGGATTACGAAAGGGAACTACGGGCGCTCCGCAGCCAGCAAAAGAAGGACCGTCGAGACGCTGATGAAGTGACTCAGGTCATGATCACGGAATGCCAAGCTCTACTTCGACTGTTTGGTATACCCTACATAACAGCGCCCATGGAGGCTGAAGCGCAATGTGCTGAGCTGGTCCGCCTGGGGCTCGTTGACGGTATTGTAACAGACGATTCGGATACCTTTCTATTTGGTGGTACCAGAGTCTACAAGAACATGTTCAACGGCAATAAATTCGTTGAGTGTTATCTGGGAGGCGATCTCGAGAAGGAACTGTCTCTGTCCCGAGAACAGCTCATCTCCCTTGCCCAGCTTCTTGGGTCCGACTACACAGAGGGTCTGCCTGGAGTTGGTCCAGTCACCGCGGTTGAGATTCTCTCTGAGTTCCCCGGTATGTCTGGGCTCGAGAACTTTCGCGAATGGTGGACAACGGTCCAGTCACAGACTCGGCCTAAGGACGCCGACGTTTCGACCCCCTTCCGCAAGAAGTTCCGCAAGTCGCAGGCCACCAAGCTTTTTTTGCCTCCTGGCTTTCCTAGCCCGGCTGTCTACGACGCGTACCTACACCCAGAGGTGGATGACAACAACGAACAGTTCCAATGGGGCGTGCCAGACGTGGAAGGTCTACGGCAGTTCCTGATGGCTACTATTGGGTGGAGCAAGGAGCGGACTGATGAAGTACTTGTTCCGGTCATCAAAGACATGAATAAGCGTGATCGCGAGGGTACGCAGAGTAACATTACGAGGTTCTTTGGGGGCAGTGTAGGAGCTGGAGCTAGGGAGGCATTCGCACCGAGGCAGAAGGCACAGGGGAGCAAGCGTATGGCCGCAGCGGTAGATCGACTGAGAGCGAACGTTGCAGGCGAGGAGCCAAGGGGCGCTGAGAATGGAGGGGCTAAGCGGAAGCGGACGTCAAGGAGATCCGTAGTAGTGGTGAATGAAGATGAGGAACATGCGGAAGAGGACGGCGAGCAAGAAGAGAATGAAGTGGAAAGCAGAGATGGGGGCAATAGGAAGCGGACGAGGGCGTCGTGAGCGTTAATAATCTGTAGACATGATCTGTACACATGGGTAGTTAGACGTTTGTAGATGTTGTGTTTGAAGCTATTCACATATCAACTATATGACATCATTTTATTGATTGACCTGAGCAATGAATGAATGGCCTACTTCCAAATTCAACAGCAAGGCAATTAAGCCGCGCGTCACTGACGAAAACATGCTGCTGTTCACTTCCCCTTTACCACTCCGAGCCTCTTAAGAGGGTCGAAATAGCTCGGGCTTCCTTGACCTCGAAGAACCGAGGGCCCGTTAAGTTGCGGCGTTGTCGCTGTCATCCACCACCTGCCAGAACTGGGAAACATTCCGACCCCCACCTCCGCCTCCGCCTCCCACAGCCACCTCCGCCATCGGGTTAACCCCGGCAAATTGCCATCCCTAGCTCACGTGCCTACTATCACGCTTTCGTCTGGTGTTAATGTGGTGTGCAACTTCTCTCACCTCATAAATTTCGGGTCTGGTCGCTTTGCTTCGTTTTTTACTCACCTGTCGCTGTGCGCGTGCTGGCCTTTACTCCTGTCAACATGCCGTCCATGGATGAACGTGAACTCGCGGCGCGCGTCAAGGCGCTCACCAAGTGCGTCGCTGCGAACGAGCCGGCCGAGAATGCCATTAAGCTATTGGAAACGCTCAAGAAGGATGCCTCTCCCACTGAGGAGATGCTGAGGGTACGTGGAGACAGATAATGAGCTGCGTTTTCCCGGGATGCGCTCGAGTAGATATATCCCTTTTGCTGCCTGGTGAGGCATGTTGCGCAAAAGCGTGATCGCATCTGAGCTGAGCTCGGATGCGTGTGCTTTGTTGGGGATTTCGTGCTGCGCCATTTGTCGCGGCTTTGGCCGCCGACAGGGATTTCATCGCACTCACCGTCCGTTTTCAAGCCGTTGACTAACCATCGCGATTCATTGTCGATAGGCTACAAGAGCTGGCGTCTTCGTCGGCAAACTTCGCTCGAATTCTAACAAAGAGATCGCTCGCGCCGCCGCCGAACTTGTCACTAAGTGGAAGAAGCTCGTCGAACAAGAAAAGAACTCGAAACTTCAAAAGTCCAAGATGGGATCGCCGGCTCCTGCTCCCACATCGTCTCCCGCCCCTCCTCCTTCGTCGTCTGAAGGTGCCAAGAAGGTCTTCAAGGGTGACCCCGAGAAGCGCAAGTACGATACCGACGGCGTGAATATCAAGCGCACCGACTCCAACGTTCGAAACCAATGTATCGGTCTCGTCTACAATGGCCTGGCCTACCGATCGACCGCGTCCGAGTCCGACGTCATTGCCAAGGCCGTCGCTGTTGAGCACGCTGCCTACGCTCAGCACAAGGGAGAGACACCCGACTACAAGAAGAAGATCCGATCGCTCTTCACCAACCTCAAGAACAAGTCCAACAAGGAGCTTGGCCGCCGTGTCTTGTCTGGGGGTATCTCGCCGGACAAGTTCGTGGTCATGACTGATGATGAGCTGAAGAGCGAGGACCAGCGCAAAAAGGAGGTGGAGCTGGAGAAGGAGAACATGCTGAAGGCGCAGGTCCCCATGGAACAGAAGAGCATCAGCGAAAGTCTGGAGTGCGGCCGCTGCAAGAAGAAGATGGTCAGCTACACACAAGCTCAGACGCGAGCTGCTGATGAACCCATGACGACCTTTTGCGAGTGTATGAATTGTGGAAATCGGTGGAAGGTATGTGCCCGGAAAGACTTTCTCGCACGCATGAAGATGAAGCTCACATTGCAATCTATAGTTCTCGTAAAGGAATTGGTGGTGAAACCGGCGTTTCATTTTGCGCTGACAGCATCTACATTGGACTGCGTGCAACTACACGGGAAGGTCATGGAGTTAACGGGGACCGGAGCGGCGATTTACACATGTAATCAGAGAAGGAAAGATTATGGGCGCGCGATACCTTTCTCTCTTGTTTTTCATATCGACATCTTTTAACTTTTCAAACGAGATCAGAAAGTCATTGCTGGGACTTGTTGCTGGGTGCAGTAAGTATATTATTCAAAATAGACCTCGAAGGCGCCCATAAACTTGAGAAGACGACTCCTGGATCCAAAGAGCTCATGCCTATGACCATGTCTACATTTGCTGCTTCATTTCATTATACATGTACATTTCATTCGTTTATACATTTGAGATCACTCATTTTTGGGTATCCCCAGCTCCATAAACAAGTCGGTTGCTTCATCCTCTCCCTCAAGCCCCATCTCCTTGATGTGCTTCCAAAACTTACTCAAATGCCTTGTCCCAGAGTCACACAAGATCGTAACGACACGGCTTCCTGGTGGGAGCGTCATAGCCGTCGCAACAGCGGCGACGCAGTTGACTGAACTGCTGCTACCAATAAAGATACCGTCGTGCTCGACGAGCCAGCGCGCCATGCGACAGGCCTGCGTGTCCGTCACCCGCATCGCATCGTCGATGAGCTCGCGGCCCGTCTCAAAGTTCTCGGTTAAGCGCGTGATGCCGATGCCCTCGACCATGGTGTCGACTTGCTGCCGGCGACGGGTGCCCTCGCGCTCGGTGGAAGAGTACATGACGCCATGACGGACCTTGTTATAGAGGCCGCTGCCTTGAGGATCGGCGAGTACGACTTTGAGGGCTGACGCTTTCTGCTCCTCTTTAAGATATTTTGCGACGCCGGACAAGGTTCCGCCTGTTCCTGCTCCCGCTACGAATGCGTCCAGATCGCCATTCGTTTGTCGCCAGATCTCAGGTCCTGTCCCATTAAAGTGCGCCTGCCAGTTCGCTTCCGACTCGAACTGGTTCGCAAAGAAGCCCTTACTCCCATCCTTGGCCTTGTCGGCGTGCTCAATGGCGCGGCGCCGGGCGAGGTTGACGAAGTGATCAGGGCTGGTGATGGGTGCAGGCGTTACGCGCTCAACCTCAGCGCCGAGATGTAGAAGCAGATCCGATTTTTCAAGGGCCATGTCGCTGGGCATGCAGATGTGTGCGCGGTAGCCCATTGCGCGTGCAAGCGTGGCGAGTGAGATTCCTGTGCTGCCAACGGTGCCCTCGTAGATGGTATCGCCTTGATGGGGTGTCAGGAGACCTTGGGTCTCTGCCTCGCGAATCATGTTCAGCGCAACACGGTCCTTGGGACTGTTGCCGGCGCCATTGAGGAACTCGGCCTTGGCCATGATGGTGCGACCAGTTGCCTCAGACAATGAGTGAATCTTGATGAGAGGCGTGTTGCCGATGGTGGCCTCTATGCCATCGGCCAAGCTGTTACGTGCGACATCATAAGGTGCCGGTGATGGCGGCAAAGACTCGCGATCCTCGAGCTCGACGGGCGGGCCCCAGAACAGGCTTGAACGGCGTGCGCCTCCCGTATTTGCGCGTCGCTTGCGCTGGTACCGACGCTCAAGATCGGGATAAAAGTCCTTGAACCCAAGCGTGACGAGGATGCCGGTGGTAAAGGCAAAGACCACGGCAGCGGTGCCGTAGGCCTTAGGGTGGTTGCTCAAGGACATTTGCGCGTGAACTTGGTTGGTATATCCAAAGCCAAGATCGATTGGGCTTTCCTTGAATCTAGGACGACCGCATGGTGGTCGCTCGAGGCGAGGTGAAGTGGAAGCATGGAGGTGGAAATTGTTAGCTTGCAGCTTAATTAACGAAGCTACGGATACCTAGGTACCTAAGGTATCCTAGGCGCGCCGTGATGTCATGTGGAGACCAGCAGTTTCGGGAAACTTGTCTGTAAAACTGTTATGCCTCTATCAGATAATACGTCAATCGCGCCTCGATAACGCATCCATCTTCCAACGGTTTACTAGGAGAACTCTCATCCGAGGTACACCCGGAAGCTCAGACCCACCTCCATCTCAGCATCTCCAACACCGGGCACGAGACGCCATGCCGACGATATCCACACCATCATAACATGGATTCCCCCATTGTGGCCCAGCTCTTCCGCCAGCTCTTCCGCCACCGGCCCCGGGGCTGCAAGGGAAACCTCCCTCACCTCCGCAATGGTCTCCGGGGAACTGTCGTGTCGGGCCGCAGCCAGCAGAGCCGCTGCTACGCTGTCGGCCGTCCCTCGAGCGACCGCGGCATGAAGACGAACGAGAGTCGGTGGCAGCAGCGGACGCATATCCTGCCTCAAGACCGCTCCGCAGAGTTTGCGGAGTATCCGTACATATCGCTGGCAGAACTCAAGCAGCGCACGGAGCGGCCTCGTAAGGTCAAGATGCTGCTTCGGGACTTTGTCGACGGCAAGCTTGCCCTCTTCTCTGCGACCTACTGATAGATAGCAATGGCTGACCTGGATATCCGCGACTACAGATAGTCTCTACAACCCCTCGTACGGCTACTTCTCCAAGCAAGCCGTCATCTTCAGCCCCGGCGAGCCATTCGACTTCAATTCCATGCGCGACGAGCTCGAGTTCCAGTCGGTGCTTGGCCGGCGGTACACCGAGTTCGAGGACATACTCGACGACCGCGAGGGCGAGAACCCGACGCGCCAGCTGTGGCATACGCCCACCGAGCTCTTCCGCCCCTACTACGGCGAGGCCATCGCCCGCTACCTCGTCTCCAATTACCGCCTTACCACGTACCCCTACCACGATCTCCTCATCTACGAGATGGGCGCTGGCCGCGGCACCCTCATGCTCAACATCCTCGACTACATCCGCGAGGTCGACCCCCAGGTCTACGCCCGCACAAAGTTCAACATCATCGAGATCTCGTCGTCCCTCGCCGCTCTCCAGAACAGACACTTGCTCTCCACCGCCGCGTCCCGTGGACATGCCGACAAGGTCGAAATCATCAACCGCTCCATCTTTGATTGGGATCAGTACGTCCCCTCGCCCTGCTTCTTCCTCGCCATGGAGGTCTTCGACAACTTCTCCCATGACGGCATCCGCTACGACGTCGCCACCGAGGAGCCCCTGCAGGGCCACGTCTTGATTGACGGCGACGGCGACTTTTACGAGTTCTACGTCCACGAGCTTGATCCCATCGCTGCACGGTACTTCCGCGTCCGCCATGCTGCCACGGGAGGCAACTATCCAAAACCCTACGCCAACAATGCCGCCCTGCGCTACCTCACCACCAAGATGCCCTTCGCCGCCAACCTCTCCGACCCAGAGTTTATCCCCACTCGCCTAATGCAGTTCTTCGACGTTCTCGAAAAGTACTTTCCCGCCCATCGCCTCCTCACCTCTGACTTTGACTGGCTTCCCCAAGCCGTCAAGGGCATGAACGCTCCCGTCGTCCAGACACGGTACCAGCGGCGCATGGTGCCTGTCACAACGCCTCTGGTAAGTCCTCTCAGCCCTACATTAACCCTTCTAGCTGGCGTTCAGGATCTAACATCCCTTCTCAGGTCCACCAAGGCTACTTCGACATCTTATTCCCTACCGACTTCCGCATCACCGAGGCCATCTACCGTGCCATCACGGGCAAGCTGACCCGTGTCATGTCCCACGGCGACTTCATGCGCAAGTGGACGTACGTCGAGGACACCGAGACGCGCAGCGGCGAGAACCCCTTACTATCGCACTACCGCAACGCCAGCGTTCTTGTAACTGTGTAACACTAGAAATTAAAAGGATGACATGTAGATATACATCCCGGTTGGATACATAAATATATATACCCCTCTATGGAACCGCATTATCAACGATGCTCTTTTCATTGGCCATTCTCTCACGGTTCTTGGCGAACGTGCCCGCTCAAGACGCTCAATCGCTCCATTTTGTCTGTCCGTATCCTTCCAATTGCTCCGGTTTACATGACCTCAATTTCCCAAAGAGCAGAGGGTGAAAATATGCTCCAAATTTTACAGTTTCAGCTTCTCGCTGAGCCACTTCGTCGCCGTCTCAACACCCTCGTCAAGGTTCTCGGGCTTGGTGCCCTGGCCCTGTCGTGAAGGCTCCTTGCCACCTGACCGGCCGCCGATCACCTCGGACACGGAACTAGCCCATTGCTCAGCAGTAACGCCCTGGGAGGAAAGGTGCTGGAGAATGGTCAGTAAGCACTCTTATCAGTGATACAGTCGGTGAGGAAAACTTACAGTTCCAACATAGACACCGTGCACGACGGCACCCTCCTCCTTGCTGCCACCAAACATGTAGACAGACTTCTCCTTATCCTTGCCCTGGAAGTGCTTGACCACCTCAGTCAGGGCCTTGGCGTTCGCACCGATAGGGAGGCGGCCAACGAACCACTTGGCATCCTCGTTGGCCTCAAAGTGCTTCAGAATGGTGTCAAGCGCAGTCTTGGCCTCGGCCTTCTGGCGCTTCTTCTGGTCCGATACGACGGCAGTCGAGATCTTCTGGAATCGCTTATTGAACTCATCCTTGGTCAGGGTGGAGATGGTGAGCTGGCTGAGGTCCTGAGACACGGCCTTGACCTGGGTCTCCTTCTCGGGGCCGAAAGGCAGCTTGTCGAGGGCATCAAGCTTCTTGGCAAACTCGTCAGCCTCGCGTTGAACCTGGTGCGCAGCTTCGCCAGTATAGGCGATGATACGACGAATGCCCTTAGCAATACCGCTCTCCTCAATGAGAATAAGGTCCTTGATCAGACCGGTCTGCTCAACGTGGGTACCACCACAGAACTCGACACTGTACTGTCGCCACTCCTTGTTCTGGGGGTCCGCGAGCATCTCGTCAATGTCCTTGCCGATGGACACGACGCGAACGGGATTGGGGTAAGTCTCGCCAAAAACAGCACGGCAGCCCTCAATCTGGCGGGCCAGATCCAGGTCGACATCCTTGGAGAAGATCTTGGAGTTGCGGCGGACATAAGAGTTGGACATGTCCTCAATCTTCCTGAGCTCCTCAATCTTGACGCCAGTCTTGTGAGAGAAGTCAAAACGCAACTTCTCGTTGTCCACCAGTGAACCCTTCTGGTGGATATCATCACCAAGCACTTCACGTAGCGAGTGGTTCAGAACATGGGTACCGGTGTGGTTGTTTCGGATGGGCGATCGGCGGAGCTCATCGTACTCGCAGATGACCTCGTCCCCAGAAGACAGAGTACCATACTCGATGTAACCGCTGTGGAGGATGTAGCCACCATAGTTTTGAACGTCCATGACCTTGAACTCGGCAACGTCGTCAATGACGATTCGCCCAGTGTCGGCGACTTGGCCACCCGACTCGGCATAGAAGTTGGTGTTGTCGACCAGGAGACCGAGGGCCGTCTGCTCAGGGATGTCCTTGGTCGACTTAAGGAAGGTCTTACCGTCGTAGATGAGCTGAACCTTGCCTTTGCTGTCGCCTTGGATGAACTTGGCATCGTCGTTGGTTCGCTCGACCTTGAGCTGCTGCTCGAGCTCGGCAATCTGGTGCACATTGAGCTTGGAAAAGGTCTGAACTGACTCCTTGACAGCCTTGCTAGCCTCTCGAGCCTTGATGCGGGCAGCCTCGACCTCGGCATCGTCGATCTCGAGGCTTCGCTCCTCCGCCATCAGCCGAGTCAGATCGACGGGGAAACCGAAAGTGTCGTATAATCGCCAGACAACATCGCCATCTAGCTTCTTGGAACTGTCTTTGGTGGCCTGGGCAGCGTACTTCTCGAACTGCGCCTCGCCGCGGTCCAGAGTTCGCGCAAAAGCAATCTCCTCCTCGTCGAGAATCTCCTTGATATCCTGCTGCTTCTTGACAAGCTCAGGGAACTGCTGGCCCATCTGGTCGACCAGAGCAGGTA
>JAAVUK010000733.1:0-23092 GCA_014899095.1 Fusarium buxicola
GGCGATTGACAGGGCGCTACCCAAGTGGGCTAGGGTGATTCTGTCCCCTGGAACTGGCGCGTGGCTATTGGCTGCTTTGGGGTGAAGTGGGCAGGCATGGGCATGCAGTTGAAATTTTGCTGCGGCTTGGATTCTACGAGACTTGCATCTTCTTTCATCTCACATTCTGAAGACGATAATAATGGCTCACACACGAGCCTGATTTTGAGCTTGCGGCGACTCAAACATGACTGCTGCATAGAAGATCTGCTCATCGGTAAGGCGCTGTGAATTCTCGTCGAACCAAAAGAGATGGAATCTCACAGGGATGCAACTCATGATTGATTCATTCCATCCTCTTGCTCTACTTGACCCCGTTCCCTACCTACGGATTGCATCGTCAATCTATATGGCAGATAGAGGTGCCCTCGCATTCTTCTCGTCTGTCCCTGCCGCGACGGCCAGCGGCGTCCTTCGCCCTGGCAACTGAGACACGTCTCTTCCCCATACGTTCTCGGTAGTCTGTCGACCTAGGCAGAGAGCAAAGCCCACGATCACGATTAAGCCGGAGCGTCAATTGCCATCCCTTCGCCGAAAGGCTTAGGGTGCATAGTTGGGGCTTGACTTCTTTGGTCGGACATTCTCATCCAAATTCTCCTCGTGTAGTGTGTGTGCCATGTAATTCCTCATAAGAATCCCGGCTGGACCAACCCTCCAATGTGCCTTTCTCGTTCTACGAGTCGGCGTTTCGACTAGGTGTACCTTTACAGTAATCCGCGCTCACTTAAGGACCGTGTGAGCGCCTCGGGCCTCGAGGAATTGTTCAGCAGCGCCCTGGGGCAGCGTCCTGATGAGGCCAAATATCTCCTTATTATGATACCTCAGCCGGGTCTTCGGGTCGACGTAAGGCGCGGGCAAGCCCGTCACATCACAGTAGTGCTTAGTGTGCGCGAGCGACGGGGCCGACTCAATGTTGGTATACGTAGCAGTAGGAGCCGACGCGGGACCACCCGGCTGCTTGAGGCTCTTCTCAAGCACGAGCTTCGACAGGCTTCGCGATGCCTGGGCAAGATTTGGAGGCTGGTTGCCGTTTTCGGTGGCAGGTGTGGTAGTGCCGCTGGTAGACAGTCCATCGTCGGCTGGGGTCGCGATGCCGCTCACGTCCATAGGTGTGCCCATGGCAGAGGCTTCTCGTCGAGAAGCATCACCAACGATGGCCTTGAGGTTCTTGTTTCTGCGCTGGTTCGGCTTCCAGGTCGAGCTGCGGAAGTTCTTGTGGGTGGAGTGGATGTCGAGCTTCTCAATAAGCTGCTGATGGGCGATTTGCGCCTCGGTAGGAGCGGCCATCTTTTTCGCTTGTGATTTGGTGGACAGCGTTTGAGCTGGGTGTAGTGGAGTTCGACTAGGAGCTGGAATTGTCGTCACGAATCGGATGTGCGGTGGTATTGTCGATATTGAGCGAGGTAGACAGACGTTCACAGCCCATGAGCTGTCGCGTTCCATTTAGAGCCGGACCTTGATTCTGCCGTGCTTCACCGCGTTCTGTAAAACGGCCGAGGGCGTCACTGCAGCTGGGATGGGCCACTGAGACGGTAATTTACCCCGATTTGAGCGTAAAGTAAACAGAAGTACCCCTCCACTTCCCCGTGTTGTCAATCAACACCTCAACCAGATCAACTACCCATACACAGCCTGTGAAAATGGTGAGAATTCCTGAAAATAGCAGCAGGGCACATCGCTACAAAGACCATTGACTAATGCAAGAGCGTAGGAGAGCCCGCATGAGCACCAGCAGAACCTACTGCTGTCCCGCATCATTACCAACGTGGTATGCACCAAACGACTTCAACCTGAGATGAGTGAGAGAGCTGACCAGGTGTAGGAGAAACTCAACGAAGCCGTTGTTGTTATGAATAAGAGCCTCCAGGTATGTAATAACTTGCCGTAGTTTCAGGTTTACATGCTGACAACTGCTTCATAGGATATAAACATCCAAAACATGAATGTGGAGCTGGTTGCTCAGATGTTCAAGAACTACCAGTCTAATGTTCTGTTCCATCTCGAGGGTAAGCAATCCTGACTGGCTTCATACCAAACGCTTTCTTACAACTCTCCAGCAACGGATAACTTGAAGCCTCCGAATTGAGTCTCGGCACGGCGTGGTGTGGTCTGTCTGGAGTATTTTGCGTTTATGATAACTGTATTCAACGAATGTACATGAACTGATGATATTGGATTGGTACTATGACTGTTGCTTGCCCGGATAGAAAGGAACTCTCACGAGGAGTTGGACTGGGATATTTCTTCCTCAAGACAGGTAACGGGAGAGTTACTATAGACTTGATGTCTCCGATCGGCAGTCTTCCATGTCCTGTCCGATACTGGAATCCTGTCTCATACTGGAACGACGTTGGTGTGAAGGGTGCAGCACATCTCAGATCTCAATTAGAATATACGATACCACTTTTGATCAAACATTCATCCTTTTCTTCAAATTTGTCCAACTCCAATTTCCGTACAACTAATTTATCAAAAAACCTTACAGTTTAGTTCAATCTCATAAGTGTTCTGGCCCATAACATCTAAATGCGCCGCGCCGTGGCGTCACTTGTAGAGTGGACCCCCATTGCAGCATGCCACGTCCGATCCATCAGCCTTGCAGCCTCGCACCCTTCCCTTCTCGACCGCTCGCAACGACCAAGCCCAGAGTTCTCGCGAGCCTGACACCAATTGGCCACCAAAGTCGAAGCGCTGCACCAGGCATCGATTCCTCCAAATTTCTTCCTCTCCTCATCATGATTTCCAACCTTCTCTCGTAATCCTCCATCCCATCTCTCTCTCTCCAGCCATGGCTCCCTCAGCCATCGACGAGCCCGCCATCAAGGCGCCCGAGGCGAAAAACTACCCCCCCGCCAAGATCTTCCCCGTCAAGGAGACGCGCTTCGAAAACCCTATTGAAACCCAAAGCGATGGTCGAAAGCGCGCATTGCAACAGCACGACAGAGCGGCTATTGTCATCGACAATGGTGAGCCTCATGCACAGGGACTTGCGACAACCAGGAGCTAACATTGTGTGTCCAGGGTCCTCTGCCGTGCGCGCAGGCTGGTCCTTCGAGTCGAAGCCGAGATTCAGCATACCTCCCATAATGGCCAAGTATCGCGACCGAAAGCTAGGCAAGACCTTTTCCTTTGCTGGCTCCGACTGCTACGCCGACACGACCGCGCGAGGCCACATTCGAAGCGCCTTCGAGGCGGGCACTGGAATCGTCAGCAACTGGGATGTGATGGAGCACGTATTGGACTATATATTTCTCAAATTGGGCATGAACGAAGCAGATGGTGCCATTGAAGTACCAGTCGTCATGACGGAGGCCGTCGCAAACCTCCCATACTCGAGGAAATGTAAGCGAAAATAAACCCAAGTTGCAGACCGCAAGCTGACTCTTTCTTCACAGCCATGACAGAAATCATATTCGAATGCTACGGCGCACCTTCACTAGCCTACGGAATTGACTCTCTCTTCTCATACAGACACAACAAGGGCAAGACTGGCCTCGTGGTCTCATCGTCCTACACCTCGACCCATGTAATCCCGGTATACAATTCCAAGGCCATGCTTGCTCAGGCAACAAGACTGAACTGGGGAGGCTACCACAACGCCGAATATCTTCTCAGGCTCATCCGACTAAAATACCCGACCTTCAATGCCAAACTTAACGTGTCCCAAGCAGAACACATGCTCCGGGACCACGGCTATGTCTCCCAGCAATACGATGCCGAATTGAAGGGGTACCTAGACTGGACAGGTCTCGAAGACCGTGACATAGTCATTCAATATCCTTACACGGAAGAGGTGATCGTCCAGAAGAGCGAGGAAGAGCTCGCCCGGGTAGCCGAGCGCAAAAAGGAGAGTGGGCGGAGGCTGCAACAACAGGCTGCTAAGATGCGCCTGGAGAAGCTGATGAAGAAGGAGCAGGATTTGGAATACTATAAGGACCTTCAGCGACGCATCACAGATCAGACCAAGAAGGAGACTCGACGCTTACTCGACAGCGGCGACGTCAAAGATGAGGCTCAGCTGGAGAAGATCATAAAGGAGTTGGAAAAGGCCATCAAGAAGGCCCGAACCAAAGACGTCGGCGGCGATCCTGAAGAGGAACAAGAACAGCCCAACTTCGACCTTCTCGAGATCCCTGACGACCAGCTCGACGAAGCCCAGATCAAGCAGAAACGCCAGCAGCGCCTTCTCAAGTCGAACCACGAAGCCCGTGCTCGCGCCAAGGCTGAGAAGGAGGCCGAGAAGGCGCGCGCCGCCGAGGAAGAGCGCCTCGACCAGGAGCGCCGAGAAAATGACCTGGAGGGCTGGCTCGACGAGAAGCGCCAGAGGCGCGCCGATACACTACAGAAAATGAAGGAGCGAGAGCGTCTCAAACAGGATCTCGGTAACCGCAAGTCGCTCGCCTCGCAGATCCGCATGAAGAGCATCGCCAACCTCGCTTCTGACAACCCCACAAAGAAGCGCCGGCGCGGTGGTGATGACGACAACTTTGGAGCCAACGACGACGACTGGGGAGTCTACCGCCAGATCGCGGTAGGCGACAATAGCGACGACGAGCAGGAGGAGGAGGATCTCAACTCGACGCTCAAGTCCCTGGAACAGGACCTGCTCCGTTATGACGCCAATTTTGACTACGAGAATACCC
This sequence comes from Fusarium buxicola, assembly GCA_014899095.1. Classification (NCBI taxonomy): domain Eukaryota; kingdom Fungi; phylum Ascomycota; class Sordariomycetes; order Hypocreales; family Nectriaceae; genus Fusarium; species Fusarium buxicola. The sequence goes on from JAAVUK010000733.1 coordinate 4,683, forward strand.
ACGAGGCCCAGTCCGACTGGACCAAGTCTCTTCTCCACGCCTTCGCCCGAGGACCTCGACCCTTTGACCCAGCCTCCCAAGCCGAGCTCAGCCAAATCCACCTCAACGTCGAGCGCATTCGCGTGCCCGAAGTCGTCTTCCGCCCTTCCATCGCGGGTCTCGACCAGTCCGGCATTGTCGAGATCGCTGGCGACATCCTGACGCAGCGCCTTGGGGGCATGCCCAACCGCGACGAGTTCCTGCGCGATATCTTCCTCACCGGCGGCAACACTTTGTTCCAGAACTTTGACGAACGTGTACGGGACGGCCTGCGCCCCCTCTTGCCCGCTGACGCATCCCTTGCTGTGCGCCGTGCCGAGGACGCCCTTCTTGATGCTTGGAAGGGCGCGGCTGGCTGGGCGGGAACGCCTGCGTGGAAAACGGCCAGGATCTCGAGGGAGGAGTATCAGGAAAAGGGACCGGAGTATATCAAGGTACGTTTTTGTCCAATCGAGTCCAACTGAGCTTTTGCTAACCCTTTTTCCCTAGGAACACGACATGGGTAACTCGTATGCGTAGATTATCCAGTGTTGGTGTGACAAGGAGTCAAAAGCGGGTGGGTTCATGTACGCTAGATCAGGTCGTTATCTAAAGTTTCATGTTGCGTTAATCAAGGGTTTTCTTCCGACCTCTTTAGTTCTGCTTCACCGCGCCTAGTTTATTGTGGAACATTGCCCGGAATCTTAGTAACCTGGGCGAAGACAAAATACACCGCTTAGCAAACACCTCCAACTTGGTTGCAGTAACTGCTCAAAGCCAGTCCAGCCGGCGAGCGCCTCGATCATGATTCAATCATCCATGTTCATCAAGACCTAGGTACCGCAATAAATAACACTCAAACAATGCCGCAAGGCTTGAAAGGGGTAAGTAGGAGCCCCCAAAGTCCAAGGGTCCTTCGCTGAAATACAACACAAAAAAAGCCGAAACGCCTCTCTTATAACAGACCGCCACTGTTGCATCCTCAACGCCGTTATAAAAATAATTTCTTCCGACAGATGGATATCATTTGCGATCACACCGCTGGTGGCTGTGCTGACGCTTCCTCCGGTTGTTGTAATTGCCTGTTGATTTCGTCGGCTGTCCTCGTGTCCTCGGCGTTAGGGTCAGGCTTGAATTGAGTACTAGAGTACTGTTGCCGCTCAGCCATCTGTTCTTGGGCTGCAAGACCAGCCACGGCCTGCGCAACAGCCTCTAACGGCGTCCCTGCGGCCGGGTTACTGGATCCTGACTCGGGAGCGCTCGTGGCCGGGCCGGAGGTAGCTGGCGCGGGTTGGGACAAATTGACGTTGGGGGGAGGCGGGGGGAATTCACCCTGGACGTCCAGCAGCCGCGATTGTAGGTGAATGACGTATTCGCGGAGCGCGTAATTCTCCGACTGCATTGTCTTGAAGGACTGTTCCATCGCCATGTAGTCGCGCACCTGCTGCTCGAGCTTCTTGATATAGCCCTCCTTGCGCTGTCGGAAAGCTCTCTGAGAAGTATCAATTAGTCAAGCAGATCAACAATCAGGCTCTTATAAGCTGGTTTTCTTCAAACTTACTTGAGCAGCTCGGTTTTGTGCCGCGCGCTTTGACTGGGACAGCTCTCGCTTTGCTTTGCGACCATCGTTCAAGTGGTCTTCTGTTGGCGCGGGCAGTGGTGGTGCGGGAGCAATCGGGGCGGCTGAAGGGCCAGCAGAGGCGCCTGGACTATGGCCAGACGGAGGCGCAATGGGCATCATATTGGCGGTTGGCGCGTGGTTGCGAGCGCGAAGATCGGGGTGGATGTGGGCTTCAGCTTCGCCCTTAGTGGCTATAGCTCGAGTGACGTCTTGGGGAGCAGCGGACAAATGATCGAATCCATTCGACGGCCGCGCAGGAGCTGGCTGTAGCGGCTGGCTTCGAAGATCGCGAGCACCGGTAGGTACCGACGAAGAAGAGGATGTCGCGTCGAGGTTCTTGAGTAGCTCGAGCTGTGCGCGTAGATGCTGCTCTGCTAAGAGGGATGCCGATATTAGCCAATGCGCCTAGGAGCAACCCCAACGGCAATTGAACCTGACGCGAGGCCGACACGACCGATGAAGAGTCTTGGGTTCAACAGGTAATGAGAAGAAGCTCTAAAGTCCGAATATTGGCATGCGCCAGGCGCGACAGGGATAATGCCAAGTAGAGGGTGCAATGAGTTCCGAGTGTCGCGATAGATGTGAGGCCAAAGTGTGGACGATGGGTGAGATGTATGACCAAAGGACTCTATAGGGACCAGGACGCGCACCAGGATGAGGCAACAGAGAGACAGAAAAGAAAGAGAGATTGTCCAGACTGACCTTGAGTGTTGGCGCCGTTGGCTGAGGAGTTCTGCATGCTTGAGCTCTGGGGGAGGAGAGTCTGACTCAGCATTCAAGTAGTGTACCAGGGCGGCGCGGTGGGCGATGATTATTACTACGAGGGGCGGGCGAGCTGGAGACGCTGACGAAGAGGGAGAAGGCCGGTGACTGGTGATACGTTCGAAGGGCGGGATTATGTAACCTGGGTCCGTGGTCCGTGGAGGGGATTAATGGCGGAAAATGGCGTGGCTGGGCCGGGGATGGATAAGTTCCGTGGATGATGGATGGGGCTCCTCCTCTCCTCTCCGCCTTAGGTTGGTTGATGGTTTCTGCTTGTTACTGCTGGGCGCGGATTTCGGAGCCTTTACCAGGATCAACTTTTGCCCACAGAAGCGAGCGTGATGTGACTGACGACTGAGACGAGAAGTGACAAGTTGCGCGGCTGATGAGGGAAACCCAGCAGGGAGCCGAATCGTTGTTGACTCTTGTCTTTGAGTCTCAGGCGTGGACTGTTTCAGCCGCGATCTTTGGCTGAAGCTTCAACTTGAGTACTTGAGCGACGGACAGTCAAGGACGCGGTACGGATACTCAGACGCTGATGCCTGATTGACCGATTGAATGAGCGAAAATTGAAGCAAACCAAGAACCGAGATCCAGAAAGCAATTATCAGCACTTTTTTGCTTTTACTGTTAAACGGCCTGTAAACGAAAGGCAACGCAGGCGCATATATCCGTACTGCAGGCGGCGGCGATAGGTAGACTCGCAATCGCAACGATGGAAGCTGACTGATGAGGATGTAGATGCAACAGGGAAAATGGTTTGTCAGCAGCGAGAGAGCATGTGTACGCAGTAAGTAGGCCTACCTACGCCCAGAAGAAGGCGCCAGGGTGAGCAGCAGTGGGGGGAAACGGAAGGACCCACCCACGCGGCCAAAGACCCCGACGCCCGATGTGAAAGCCTTTGGCTCATCTCGGTCTCACGGGCTCTCAACATTGCGATCTGAGTGCTTGTAAAAGTCATAACCTGATCATTGTTACGACAAAGCTGAGACAAGATACTCGCCTTCGCTAGTACAAATGCCCCTGAGGCAGCGAGCCAACGCTCACCATTTTCTTCGCGCATCCAGAGTTACCTATCTCTGAGCTGCCTTAGTATCCAATGCAAGTGCTTTGAGGTAGGCTATCCCAGGCACTAAATCGTCTTCCAAAGATGTATTCCTTTCCTGCATCTCTAAACCTCATCTACAGGACTTATTACCTTTAGATCAGCAAGCAAATGGCGCTCGCTTGGGTTAGCCAATGATTTCGGAGCTACTCCCGAGCATTCCGGCCCCCTCTCCGATCCGCATCACCAAGTCGCGAACCTACAGGTTCGCAGTCGGTTGAAATATCTGACCTCGTTCTCTCAATATGGAGGTTTCTCAATAGCCTAAATTGGGTTCAAACGCGTCTCAGGCGTGGGTAAATCCGTCCGTCACTCGAGCTGCTTACCCATGTCCAGCACGTGTAAGTCCAGTGATGTCCTTCAGACAGGCCACTACGTACTTGCATATTGCCAGACACCGTTCATATATCGCTCTTCATTCAGTTAAACCCCATCGTCTTTTATTCAGTCTACAAGTTCGAGAAATTTAGAGAGTACAGCCTTATCACACCAGCTCACAGCTGAAGTCATGACGTAGGGCTGTCTTTCACTCGCGCATCAGGAGAAGTGATTTTTATAGACTTCAACCGAGTTGGCGAGCAATATTATAACCATGCCAGTTTCTTTCTATTCTTAGTAGTGGGATTCTATCATATAAATATTTCTCTGGGTTTCCAGGTAGTACTCATGCTCTATGGTCAGAGACCGTGAAACTCGACCATGGCCGACGACGGGGGTTGGGCGGTACATAGCTGCCCATGCAAATAACTGGTACGCACCAGGTATCTATTTTCAGTCTTTGCCACTCACTCCTATTCCACCTCTCATTCACTCAATTTCTCACAGCCTGGTCCTGATCCTGAGCCAGCTGGTCAACCAACCAACCGCACTCTTCATCATCAACAACACATCTTCCTCCAGCAATGCCCCTCCTCCGTCCCTCAATTCGTATCCCCTCCCTCTGTCGCTACGCTTCAACCATGGCCCAACCGCGATTCTCTGCCGGCACCGACGCCGCGACCGTGGCACCCGCTCTCAAGGCTTTGCTCACATCCGAGGGCGGGCGCTGGACGCTTGCCAAGGAGGGCGCGGCGTTGGAAAGGCAGTTCAAGTTTAAGACCTTTGCAAAGACATGGGTGAGTTTTCAGAGCCGGTTCGTTTTTTATTCAGATTGTGCATCTTTGCGTTGAAGCTTCGGCGAAGATGTCTTCGACTAACTCGGAAACTCAAAGGATTTTATGACAGGCGTAGCACTGCAGTGCAAGATCAAGAACCACCATCCCGAATGGTCCAACGTAATCTCCTCCTCCCTACATTCTTTACGAATCTCCAACTAACAACGTCATCAGGTCTACAACACCACATTCGTCCGCTGGACGACGCACAACCCAGCCGGTCTCTCGGACAAGGACATCGACATGGCCGCCAAGTGTGACACGCTCGCTGCTCAATTGGGTGAGCTTCCCCCGGAGTCTGAGCCCGAAGCTTCAATCGAGGTGGAGGGGCAGAGCTGTGCGATCCGGGGTTTGGCGGATCGGGCTGCTGGGGCGGCCCGGGATTGCTGCACGCCGAAGAAGAGCAAATAACGGGGTTTGTGAGGATGGATGGTGAAGATGTACGGAGAACGATAGTATAAATCAGCTGGTGGTTAGGTTGCTCATATTAATAAGCCCGTAACAATTGACACATAGAAGCTTATCAACAGTTGCCATCATGACCACCACAGACATCATGACACTAGCGTAGAAATAGAGGACCAAATTCTAGGGAGAGCAGATTCAAGGGTCAAGTCAACAAGCGACGTTGATTATTAAGTAACGATGTCTAGAGCCTCTCCTGGGCATAATGGTTTTTTGTATATACAAGCGTGAAAAGTCATTCTTAGTCCACATCCCCAACGCCATGCGAATGCTCGAGTCGCGATTGTAGCGACGGAGACAATGTATGCCTGCTGGGCAAACGGTCTAGGTCTTCATCATGATCTACATCCTCCCACTTTTAAATCGTGAAATTCCTGGTTCGGTCGGCCCCGATTCACCGCAATCGAGAATGTGTCGTCCTGCCAGGTTCCGCTACAACAGTCTATTGCTGCTTCTGGGCCTTGATAGCAGCAAGCTTCTTCTCGCGGCGGCGCTTGTGAGCCTCGGCGCCGGCCTCGGTGTCCAGGCAAAAGTCCCACCAGCGGAAGCTGGAGGCGTAGTTGCCGATGAACTTCTCGTGGTGGAGATCGTGGTGCTCGGCGCCAGCCCAGAAGGGGAGGAAGTGGCGCAGACTCCAAGGGAAGTCGTAGCCGCTGTGGGCGTCGATAGCCTGGAAGAGACGCAGGACGATCCAGACGTACATGGTGAAGAGGTGGAGCTCGCCAGTGATGCTCAGGAGGACGATGGGGCAACCGACGACACCAATACCGAGGAGAGCGGTTTCGATGGGGGAGGCGTACTCAGCGGCAAGACCGAAAGGCGCGGAGTAGGTGTGGTGCATCTTGTGGATGGCCTTGTACAGAGGACCGTAGTGCAGCGCGCGGTGGAACCAGTAGTGCCAAGCATCCTCCATGACGAAGCAGATGGCGATCTGGAGAGCCATCTTCCAGGCGGGAGGGAAAGGCACGCCATAGTCCATGCCGAGGTAAGTCGCGATAGGATGGAAGAACCAAATCTGAGGAAGTTCGGCGGTGAAGTGACTGATGAGGACAATGGCAGCGCAGTCCCACTGCTCTTTGAGGGTGGGCATCTTCTGGGACTGAATCTTGTACTTGTTGAAATAGGGGATGAAGTCTATCACCATGTAGGGGATGCAGCGGCCGAAGTAAACGACCTCGTGCAGGATGAAGCTCAGAATGCCGGTCGCGAGGGTGTCATTCTGCATCCAGAGGTACCAAGCCTGAGTCGGGTGTTAGTCTCGTAGTCTGTGGGCATCGTGGCGCAAAGGAATCGGATCGACATACGGCCCAGAGCTTCTCGAGGAAATTGAGCTGAACATTGTACTTGGAAACCTCCTCGAAGACGACGAAGTAGTCCTTCGTCTCGTTGAAGGACGTGAGGGTCGAGTTCCTGTAAGAGCTGGGGGTAAGAATGTGTTCTCTGAGGCATTGGCGCATTTGGGTGGCGGTATCAGGGGCAAACTCACAGCATATCCATGTTGAAGGCGCACTTGTAAAGTAACAAATTGCAGACAAACGAATTCAGGAAGGAATGAGGCCCGAGAGCTCTGGGGAAAAGGCACCAGCAAGCACCAACTTATTCAAGAGTCGTCGAGGAAGGCGGCTCGTAAAAGAGGATTGGTGATGGCGGTGATGGAGAGGAAAACGGATCGGATGGAGGCTGTTGGGGAGGTTTTATTATTTCCTCTATTGCAACGGGGGTCCAAAGGTGGGCGGCGGGTCTTGGCAGCCACCACACGCGCTAAAGACGGAGATTCGCACAGAGATTCACAGGGAGGGAGGGGGGAGAACGGACCATCTACCACCGTAACGGTACGTACCACTCAAAAATTGTACCAGGATCAGCGCCTCAACACTACATTGGCACACACTGACAAGCACTGAAAGCCACTCAGAAATGGAGGACCCCCTGAAGGGCATGGCCCGTGCGCCGGCAAACTCGATGGCAGATGGGCAACAAAAAATGGTTCCAGAATGAGACCACTATCAAATTGCTCTTCCGGCTTCCGTTCCAGGGACCATGATCAAGGGCTTCAGATGTCGGGGTGTTTTCGTTTTCGGAGGCTCGTCACCGCTCCAGATTTCGCATATCCACGAATTTACGGGGATCTGACGGCAATTTTGAGGGACGTACTCGGACCATTCAGAGGTCCCTGGAAATATTCTTTCTCTTTTCTGCCGGGGTGGAGGATGAGGGGGACGACGCCGCCTCTTTACACGCTGAAGGTGCAATTGCAGGCGGTGAAGATCCAAATCGACTACAATTTAGCGGCCGCCATCACTATCAATTGGTACCTGTTGGGGTCTCTTTTCCGCGCAAGGAATTGATCTAGAATTCACTGAGCAGCTCATGAGTACGTATATCAAACCGAGTACGTTTATCAAACCGTTCCCCAATTTCTACATGCCCTTGTCGCCGGCCGGTGCTCGCACTCATCGTACATAACAGGTGATTTTTACATTGACGGCGTCCTAGATGGAGCAAGTGGCAGCATATGCCCACATGGATCTCCAACTCTAGGATCTCGTCAACAAAGCACTGCCGACCATTCAGCCATCCCTTGACTAGCTTAGAGTAGGCCCTTTGAAGCTCCATTTGGGACGGCACTGTCCCGGACATGGGAGTTCTAGAGAAAGTGGTGTGGTTGCTTACACCACCGCGTGGAAGCGGCAAAGTTGGAGTTAACGAGATACCCCGGGCTGCCGTGTCGATCTCTACACGAGGCGAGTACCAGATTATCAACCCGATCTCCCGGGTCAGCGCCACCCCTTGCGCCAATCCGATGGCCCATTTCCGCATGGCCATGATCTCATGCCCTCTTTTTCGTTTTCGGCTTCTTTTGGCGAAGAAGAAGCTTCGACGGTCCAAGCCTCTCCCATTGGTCATGATTCGCATCATCTTTATCTGCCTGTCTAACAATCCATCCGCATGCACAGCCCGACGTCCAATCAAGCTTCTTACAATTGCAAGCTTCATGTCCATGACCGATCGTCCGTTGTAGTATCTTGAGGTTACTTCTTTCGGCTTAGCGCCTCCGCCGTACTCGGGAGAGCTGCGCCAGGCTGAAGCAGTGTTCCAGCACGCTGCGCGACCGAATACGAGCCCTGTGCACATCTGCTCGTTTTATGCATCCCACCCGAAACGTTCGAAACGGCGGACTTGAACGGTACCACAAATGGAAGGCAGGTTACCCTAGTCGACTCGCAACCAAGAAAGAGTACTAGGGTCTATAACAACTATGAACACTTGAGTTCGACCTTGACTGTGATATTGCTATAATATTAAATATATGTATGGAAAGTTCACGGATAAAAGTGAGCAAGGAACAAGTTGGTAACCCGGTGGACAAGGACAGATTGACTCAAATCTGTAATTTGAATCGTGCACGTGTATTACTTCCACTGCGACCTCATATTGAAAAGCCCTCTTCGTTCGGCAATCCGGTGGCCGCACTGTAGCCACTACAGCCTCAAGCTCTCAGTGTTCTTCTTGGTTAGATTGAGGTCACATTGTCTTTGTTCACTAGGAGTTCGTGACTGTGTGTTGCCTGACTTTTTTCTTGTTTATCTAGGCAGTCATTCGGTAGTCCCTGTCGACTTACATGCGTGGGTGTCGCAGTTGCGGGGCCGTACAGCTACTCGAGGTGGACACTTTAGCTCTTGTTTGGTTCCGATCTTGACTGAGGACATGGCGAACAGATGGAAACAGTTAGGAACTCGAAGAGAAATTTTATTTATCTTCTTTTTGAGCATCGATACGAGCGATTTCCATTGTCCATCAGTTGTTCGGTTGTCCCTCTTTGATTCATGCATTGACCAATGTCCGCCACAGAACACAGTGCTTCTGCTGACGCGCAGAAACCTAGATCCGATAGGTCTCAGGACTGGACGCCGCAGTGCAGCTGGCGACTCATGCGAGGGGGTCGTAGGTTTCTTCGTTTGTCGGTGACAAAAGGCCAATATGTATGGTGTCTTGTACCCTGGGTCCCCGAGAAGAACCGAGGTCTGCCGCCCCGCTGGTTCTTGTATATATAGTAGCTCTAATATCTAGACGCGAAAGGATTCTACAAGGGCCCAGGTTCAGCAGTGCTCTTGCATTCTAACTTGCTTTTCGACTTCATAGTCCAGTCTTAGTCACTATAGTCTAGCACTAGATCGGGAAAGCTTAATAAGATAATATACAAACTCACAACTCGGCGTTCAGAATGGGTAGGAGAATTTATTCCAGCTACGCATTAGCTATCATAGTGTAGTGATTTGTAGTTATACTAGCGAATTGCCCTATCAGGAAAGTGGCTAACGATCCGAAACGGTTGAGCCGCAAACGGTACCTCTCCTCCCTGCCAAGGGGATAAGACACCGTTTAAAAGGGAGGCTCAGATTTAGCGATGCAGGTCCGAATACGAATACTGACATAGTCGCCCCTTACCCACACCTTTTTAGACGTCACCACTTGTGGCTTCTATCCGTGCAATCGGTAGCAGTCGTCATTTGCGAGATACCTACTGGGTGCCAACCTTGTTTACTCCGTACTGTACATGGGGAGGTAGGTAGGGACACAACCAATCCCACCTTGAGTCGTTTCCAAGTTGAGTGAGTATTCACAGGTCATGTTCTTTTTTGGTTCTTTTTTTTCGGTTCCAGTTTCACCGTCTATCAGTTCTCGTCCGTTTCGGCTTTGAGAGATCCGGCCGGACCTGGCCGAGTGGCATGATTGCTCCGATCCGATAGCCACTTCTCCACATGCCGCATTCGTGTTTGGTTTTGAGCTCGCAACGAGCATAAGCTCACTCACACTCACCTTCACCCACACGCCGAAGCTGAAGCACGCGACGCGCCGACAACCCACCCCGGCAACCCCCTGCTGCAGCTGCAGTCCCTCTACTGCACGTCTTGAGCCTCCGCTCGTGACCCCGTGACTCGGCGCCCCTTCTCTTTCCTTCGGCCGAATCCTGCTGCCGCTGCCGCTGCCGTTCCCGCTCCAGCGTCCGCCGCCCGCGTTGCCTGTCCGGGATTGTCTGCCGTGCTCTCCACCAGCTGCCCGGAGTCGTCAGCTCCCATTAGGTTGACTACCTAGATCTCGCCATCCCCGGCCTAGAGTTGCTGCTCCTCCGAGCTGCTGCTGGCTGATGCTGTGCTTCCCGACAAGTCAGCTTCGTTGCTACCAGGTCCCAGCAAGCTCATCCTCCGTCATACAATGACTCTTGTCTCCGAGTTCGTCCGCCCATCTCCAACTCTGCTACTCTCAGCCCTACAGGCTACAACCCTCCCCTCGTTACCTAAGTCGCCCATGGCAGCCAGTCCTCTGAGCCTGAGCTATGCCCATCCGTTCGTCTGAGCTGAACCCACCCTGATACTAACCCTGCTCATAGTCAGGTACGGCGGCTTGACGCCTACCTTGACCGTCTCCCAGTCCTCTCCGAGGAGACATCTGAAGATGGGCGCGTAGAGGCTGAGGACCATGGCTTTGCCGTCGCCAACGCCTTGTCAACTCCACGTCTCGACAACTTGCTGCACATCATCCAGTCTCTCGGCACTACCTCCTCCTCTCAGCCTCTCTTGCCGGCATGGCGCATCAGAAGCCTTCTTACTTCATCCGGCATCCCCGCCGCTGCGGATGTCGTCGTAAGAGAAGCCCATGTTGACGAGTCCAAGAGTCCTTATGAAAATGAGATTGAGTGGCTCCTCGTGAGCAAAGCTACCATCCAGCTTCACGGCGTCATTCTCAACACTCTGTTGGATCAAATTATCCCCCTCAGTGATGACATTTGGTACTGGGACGATGTTCTTGGCTCGTACTCTTACAGCAGCCTCTACACTGTCCAGACCTCCCCTTTGCGCCTCTGGGCCTGGTCTCAAGATGTCTATACCGCGACTAAGCTGCGCATCCGTGCGGGCTCTTTACAAGACGCACCCGGTGAATTAGTAGACTCAACCAAGACTGGTTTGTCACAGCAATGGACGCACTTCTACGGTATCGTTCAAGACAGCATCCGTGAACGATCCTTTGCCAATATCCAGCGACGCGTGTTATCGCCTGTCGCTTTGGGTCGCGCGGAAGCTCGGCGGAAACAGTCGCAGCTTAAGAAATTGCGAGAGATCACTGCAAGCGGTCTTGGCGTCTTGATGGACGAAGGCTTACAGTTTGGCCCCGATGACGATAAGGCTGAGCTTCAGGACCATCACGACCTTAAAGGTGTTGTGGAGCGCAGTGTTGCCCTCATTGATATGGTCCTTAAGGAAGTCTGTACTCTCGACGTCAACATCGGCGATTTTGAAGACAAGGTTTTTGCCGGCGTCGAGGAGGATCCCGAGCTGTCGGTTCATCTCGAGGACAGCACCGCAACGGACCGGCCCGCCATTCTAGCTCGACGATTACTCAAAATCATTGACAAGACACTCCCAGAACACCTGACTGCTATGCGTACTCTAGCAAGCCACAACGGCCGCCCCTCCCCCTTCATCCGCTACTGGCTCCCTGCAACCGTTGGCCTCCTTTCTTCGACGACCATCTTGCGCATCTTGGTTAACCGAAAGGCTGATATCATCAATTGGTTTGTGGGCTTTGGCGCGACTGTTCGAGACTTCTGGTTCAACTGGGTTGTGCAACCGACGGAAAAGATTATTTCGACAATCCGACATGACAAGACGAGCGAGATTGCCATCATGAGTAGAGATAGCCTCAAGGCCGACCGTGAGAGCCTCGAACGCATGGTGGTTGACTTTGCCCTCGACAAACCTCACTTTGCCAATGAAACTGGCGCTCCCCTGACCGATGTCCAGGTCACTGAAATCCGAAGCAAGGTTGCCGAGGGCGATGTTACCCCTGTGCTACGAGCATTTGAGCAGGACCTGCGAAGCCCCTTCATGGGTACCATCCGTGGAGATCTCGTCCGCTCCCTACTCATTCAGGTTCAAAAAACAAAGGTTGATCTCGAGGTTGCCATGACGGGTATCGACTCTCTCCTGAAGAGCCAAGAATTGGTCTTTGGCTTTGTTGGTCTCACACCTGGTGTTCTCGTCTCGTACAGCATCTTCCAATATCTCCGTGGCGTCTTTGGCGGGCGGTCCGGCGAGCGCCAGTCCCGCAAGTCTGGCAAGGCCGTTCGCATCCTCCGCAACGTCGATCGCATCCTGTCCGAGGCTCGGCCGACTGAGACGAACCTCTTGTCGTATAAGGACCATGGCCTCCTGCTGTGCGAGGTGCACGTTCTGCGGAATCTCGTCGACAAGCTCATGCCTCGTGAGGTCGGCAGGGAATTCCTCGAGGACCTGGACGATCTGTCTAATATGAAGGGCATCCAGCTGCAGACAAGGGCCTTGGAGCGTATTCGCTGGGCTTATGCGAGATGGCTGAAGTAAGCCTAGCCATAACTAAGAGGCGTTGACACCTGGCAAAGCCATATGTATACTACCCCGCAGACCGGGTAACAACAGTACCAATCAATGTACTTATACACACATAGATTGCGAAAAAGAGTGATTCGTAAATACACTATCCACCTCTCTTATTTTCGTTCTTGAAGCACGCGACCTCACAGGCCTGCGCCAGTCTGACCCAGACGAACTTGCTTCGCCAATGGTGAACCGTTAAGATTGAATCTATGAATACGCCCTGTACGTTCGCTAATTTTCCCCATCCGCAAACCCCAACGCCTTGTGCTATGCCGCTCGCTCTAGCCCAGCAGCTTAGCCACATCCGCCATCCGTGTCTCCTTGGCCTTCTTGCCCCGGCCATCCTTCTCCCGGAACGCTTTGGTCACCAGCTCTCGCTTCTCCTTCTGGATGTCCAGCACGCGCTCCTCGACCGACCCTTCCATGACGAGTCGGAAGACGGTCGTTTCACGCGTCTGGCCGAGGCGGTGGACGCGGTCAATGGCTTGATCCTCAATGGCGGGTGCCCACCCTATAAGATGTTAGCCGAAGGGTCCATGTCCGAGTTGGACCTGCTCAGATAGAGCATGTAATAGAAAGTGACGACTTGGATGGTAGCTTACAGCTGTCTGAGAGAATCACCGTGTCAGCAGAGACGAGGTTCAGTCCAACGCTGCACACGGCGAGACTGGCGAGTAGGACGCGTGTGTCAGGGTTATTGTCGAGGGCATCGATGGCGCTGTCACGCTTGTCCGTCTTCATGCTGCCATCAATGCGCGTAAAGCCAATGCCTTCAGCCTTCAGCTGCACCTGGACAATGTTCAGGAACGACGTCCACTGCGAAAAGACGACGACCTTGGAGCCAGACTTGCGCACAGTGGCCTTGATAATCTGCAGCATAGCCTCCGTCTTGGAGCTTTGCGTCTCGGCGTCGAAGCTGCTGGCCTCCTCGCCGGCATCCTCAGGCACGGGCTCCAACAAAGCTTCCTCAGTGAGTTTGTTGCGGCACATGGGACATTTGTGTTGGAGCTGGATGGCGCGGAGGATACATCCCTTGCAGAAGACGTGCTTGCATGTCGTGATGAGCGGTTCGGTGGGGTTATCGAAGCAGATGGCGCAGTCTTCCTGGCTCTCGATGTAGAGACGCAGAGCATCCTGGAGCAGCGCACGGTTCTTGTCGTTGAGAGGAACGACTTCGTGTTCGTCTAGTAGTTTGACGATGTCACTAACGCGTTCTTTGCAGAGAGTCCAGTGATTGCAGCTGTAAGGAGTCAGCAAAGGCAGAGTGCAGAGACAAACACGGAGGGGCTTACACTTGTCTAAGGCGGAGAAGCCGTTCAAGTACGTTCTGGAAGCGGCCCTTTTGTCCCGACGAAGAGCCTGCCTGCCACTGTTCCAGTTCACCTCTTGCTTCATCCCTGTAGCAATGTCAGTGGTTGGTTCAAGCGCCGCATTTTCTCAGGAGGCTTACAGCAAAGCATCGTATTTATGCTTCTCATCTTTCCGGAACGGGATTCTGTGGACATACTCCTTCTTCGCAGGCAAATTGAGGTCCACGAACTTCATGTCTTTCTTGCGGCGGAGACAAAGGTCATGCATGAGTGCCTGAAGAAGAACTTCACCACTCTTGTCTCCCGAGGCTAGCCTGCGGCTGATCTTGGCATGGAAGATCTCGGACTGTTCGATACCTCCAGTGATATGAAGGAACTTGACCAGCGAGTGCAAGTCCTTGACAGAGTTCACACTACATCATGTTAGCACTTGTCTGGGCAATCATTTGAGAATCCTACATCGGAGTGCCGGTGAGTACCCATCGAGATTCGGCATTTATCTCACAAGCAGCCTGTGCTACCTTGGTTCTGGCATTTCGGATTGTGTGGCCCTCGTCAAGGACAACGCGGCGCCATTTGAAGTGCGCAGCCGTCAGCGCCCGGTACACGCCCTGGTCGCGCTCCCTGGCAAGTCTCCCATAGCTGGTGATAACTACGTCGTACTTGGCAAGTCCTTCTACCGTCATCTTATCACCGCCGTGATAGATGAGTACGCTAGGCTGCTTGTCAGGGTGAACGTGTCGCCTGATCTGCTGAGCCCAGTTGCTCATGACACTGACGGGTGCAACAATCAGAGTCGGGCCCTTGCCGCCCGTCAGGATGAGGCTGATGATTTGGAGGGTTTTGCCGAGACCCATGTCATCGGCGAGGATGCCACCGGAAAGCAATTTCGGGGTTGTCGATGTGACAAAGTCGGACGCGATATTCCAGCAACGGCCCTTGTTGTCGCGCCTCCACAGCTGGACGACATCTTCTGAGCCCTTGGCTGGGAGCTGAGGTTTCTCCTTGGAGGCCAACCATGCCAGACCCTACATCTGGTTAGCGATGTGAACACTATCCATCCTTTAACGAGACAGACCTGGCGTTGGTATGGCAAGAGCTGCGCCTTCAGCTGACTAGGCTGATCAGCCTTTGGCAGCTTCCCCAGTTGATCCTCGCCAATCGCCAGCGTCTTGATGGCATCTCCACCCTTCCGCATCTCAACCGCCTCACTGCTCTCCAAGAGGGTCTCCAAAGAGACCTCGGGCTTCTGAGGAACCACGGGTCCTGATCCAACTCCATGAGTCGAGCTGCCATTCATCAAGCCCAGTGCAACTCTCCGGGCTTCAGCTTCCTTTCTAGTGTTCTTCAGCTCCGTAGGCTTGACAAGCTTGTCTTTCTTGAGCGAGTCCTCAACTCTGGCACGCTCATTCGGGTCACAAGGGCCATAGAAGAAGAGCTTAACTGGGCAATCGTAGAAGCCCTTCTCGCCCGTGAGCTGGGCCTCGAGCACGACGTCGCCACGATCCTGAGGTTCGCATCAGACAGCCATCAAACGACGATGCACAACGGCTTGTCTTACCACATATGGGGTGATTTTCTCAACAATCTTGCGCGGGAGATGGCCGATCTGATCACCGACTACGTTATCCACACGGATCGCGTTCCGGTCGTACTGCAACAAGTCAGACCCTGAACAAAGGGGAACCAGCCCATATCGCGGGGCCGAGACAAAGAATGGGACCACCTGGGGTAGGACGAACCTGATTATGGGGTTCTCGCCTACAGAGGACAGTTTCTATCTGCTTGTGAGTCTCTTGTTTGTGTGACCCGAGCCTAGAACGAATTACAACTTACCACCAGGCGAAGCATAGCCTTTATAGTACTTTACACCGACAATCTTGCCCGCTGCGTCCAATTAGAAAACAAGAGAAGAGAGGGGCAGGTCTGAGGCAGGGAACGCACCGAATGTGCCGTACAGCTCCTTGGGAGGCTCATCGCTGTCCTGCGTCAAGTCGAGATAATCCGGCTCGACAACAGACGATTGCGAAGCGGGCACTCCACGAGATGGCGATGGCTGACTGCTGTGGACGGGATAAAATGATGGCGCCCCGGTGTTGAGCGACGTGGAGCGTTGGCCTGAATTGCCGGTGGCCAACGCGGGCCGTTTTGGACGCGTCTCAGTCTCGTCATCGCCTGTCAGATCGATGAGCTCGTGCACGCGTTTCACGGATCTGGGCATTGTGGCGGCGCCAGAAAAACCGGTGAAATGGGTCGACAGCAGAGGAAAACACGTTCCTGTTCTCTTTTTCCCGTTCGGATTTTGAAAATGCACAAGTTCTTACGCGTTGCACCTCCGTCTCTGTCTGGCACTGTTGATCGTGTCTATATAATTGCTTCTTTGGGCGGTGCCGGATCAACGAGATAACCCGAGGCCTTAACTTTGATGAACAGGTCAACCAAGGTTCCTGAGGTACAGAAGGCGTGCACAGTCAAGAGCACTATTGAAAGTCGTTTTAGTTAAGATGTCAAGACATTTCACAAGAGTTTTCCAGGCATCAGTCTTGTGTACTTGACACCAACAAAGTAAACCTACTATTCACTATACCTGGATCATTTATAAACTACCACCACGAGATTGCAAGACGCTGGTGTAGCAACTTATATTCACACCGTACCTCATCCGGTACTTGCCTAAACTGGGTTCGCATTGACGAGTCCCTCGAAATTGATAAGCATAAAAGTCAACACGACAAGCACCTGGCTAGAGATCTAGGTAGGTACCTAGTTGGTTATCGACGTTATCCTGAAGCTTTCCATAGAGAAAAGTGTCTTGGTGCTCAAAAAGAAGAGCCGCTTCCACCAGATATGGCATAGCGGTCCATTCGTCTAGGGGTTAGGTAAGAGAAAGCTCCGCAACGTCCCCTGCATCCAGACGCTAACATCGACTGAACTAGGACGTTGGATTTTGATCACATCAAAAACCACTTCCAAAGGCGCAAGTTCGAATCTTGCATGGACCTTTCTTTTTGACTTTTGTCAGTTCGGTTCTTAGTCAGCAGCATGTAGTACAACAAACGGTTTTACGGAATACTCAATTCCCGAAATACTTACCGGGTCAGATCGGCACACTCACTCCCCCAGGTCGGATACACGTATGCCTGCAGCCTGCGGGTTCGCATAAGTGTAGCAATAACACTGATAGCAGAGAACAATATAGGTTGCTTATCTTGTACGCACTCGCTGAGCAGTCAAGCCCGAGAAATCATCGACGATGTAGTTCGTGCATTGACCGCACAAAAGGAATCCTACATAAATCCTGCGAAAAAAGCCCAGCCTACGTGGTCGCTGCAGTGCAACCTTCTGGAACAACTACCTACCAAGTGCTTGAGGTGGGTGGCCTAAAGCGGCCCCGGTCGAGAAAGCGGCAGGGCTGGTTGCTAGCAAATTGATCTATCATCTCGCCGGTGAAATCTCGCGGAGAATTTCTATCGACGATTCAGATTTCCCTTGATCTGAATCAGACCCTTTTTCTTCAACCCATGGCGAAAATTATCGAGGCTATTGGGCGGGCGCTTGGCCTGTTGCAACCTTCACCGGAGAATAGCGGTCGCTTGATACTTAGCTTGGATAAGTGCGACCAGGGATGCGGCCACTAAGCGTGCGACAGAGGCTCGGCCTGACAAGGGGGCCTGCCAATATTTCCAGCTTTATTTCCACCTCCAGGGTATCGTCGGTTCCGTCGTTATGATCGTGATTCAGATACACTTTCAGTTAGCTTGTGAATAGCTTCAGTCAATCATCAACCAATGTTTAAATGAGTGGATATCGAATTGTGTCAAGAGGAGCTCATGTCAGTGTCAATGAAGGATGCAGAGGTGACCAGAAAAGTAGGTAGCAGAGAGGTTGCATTGTCTAAGCTACAAGAGAGTTTATATATGCCGGTCCAGAAGTTAAGGAAAGGAATCCATTTTGGCACCCTGATCCACCTAGAAAGGTTTCTCTTTTGCCTGCCCGTCAAAAGCGGTGGGCGTTGCCAGGGCGTACACCATTCTCGTTATCATCACATGTCCCCATGCTGTTTGCGTTGCGACCATCCACCAGGTATGGACTCATGCGAGCACGATTTCGCCGTCTAGTAGAGACCGAGGCAGATGTCACCCTTGACACGGGCAGTCAGGTGGACCTCGGCCTCAAGGTCGAGCTTGATACCGATGAGGAGGGCGGCGTTCTTCTGGTTACCGTTCTCGTCGGTGGCACCCTTGAGAAGTTGACCTGCAGGCGTTCGTGAGCAAAGTGGTTCTCGTTGGGAGTTCTAGAAGTGGCGGAGAGCCAGTCACTTACCAGCGGGCTGAGAGAGGCCGGTGGCGGTGGGCAGAGGAACAACGAACTGCTGCTTCTGGGCGCGGCGGCCACCACGAGCCTGACCGTCCGAGTCAGAGTCGGAGGCGTAGGCAGGCTTGGCGAGGCTGTTGATATCGCGGTGTTAGCCATTGCATTGCTCAATTTGCTCAAGATGAGCGAAGCTATCAACGAGTGTCTTACGCGGTGGGAGCAGCGGGAGCAGGAGCAGGAGCAGGA
>JAAVUK010000734.1:0-23557 GCA_014899095.1 Fusarium buxicola
GGGCTCGAGGGGTTGATGGCGGAGGCAAGTTCTCAAAGGCTGATTATATGGCGAGGGCTTTCGCGATGGAATTTTTGGCGGTTGTGTGCGTTTTGGTGGGGCACAAATCCCCGCGAGGGGCCACTGGATTTATACTTTATTGAGTAAGTCTTGGTGTGGATACTGGAGCCGCGCTTGGGACCTGGTGTCAAGTTTGGGCTTCGCCATGTTCAACGTCTTGGTTGCCTATTCCGTATCATTTGAGAGATCTCGGGACTGACGTCTTTGATAGACTCACGTGAATGCTGATTTGAGTCATCCGAATGCTTTAGGAGTCACAATATGAGCAATACGTGTGAGATATTCTGGAAATGATCCAGTAGCACCTTTTTCTGTCAGTCAAACCTCTCCTGATGGTGATCCATCCTGAGGCATCAATCGTTTACCCGCACAATCTCTGAAAGGCAACTTTATCCTTCTCTCAGTGTAGGAGCTCAGACTGAAGCCATCCCCAAGACGCAGCACAGCCGAGCTCTCAACCCCTCTCAACCCTGTTGGCCGTTGATCTTTGCAACAACACAACACCCAGTTCTTGACGACTGGCTCACTCCATCATCTCACTCACACTCTCGGGTCAAACTCGTCTCACCTCACCTCGACTAGCCTTGGTCAGGGGTGGTCACACGACTAACAGCATAGATGTCTATAACCCTTTAAGGATGGAGGAGTACCAATAAGATCTGAAGTTGGTCGATTGTTTCTAGAAACATTAGACCTAATTCGAATCGAATCGTCATTCTTACTTGGGGGATTTCTATCTGTACAAACTCGATCCTGAGGTCATTGGCAGCCAGGCGTTTCTGAACTTTTTCTTCTACTCTGCTTTCTCTCTCTCATTAAATTCCTAGAAGAGTTTCCTCACGGACTTGGCATTGGATACATTCTTCCATACACGGCTTCAGCTTCCATTACCCTGTCGGATATCTGGAGATTTTTCGGCATCTCATACTAGATCCGCACATGCATCTACAACACTAGATATATACCATACCAGTGGGTATACCATACCAGTGGGAGTTGACCATGGGCGGCGCACACCTCCGTTGCGCCGTGTCGGGATCGACTATTTCCCGAGGGGTTCCGAGATGGCGTTCTCAGTCGATTTATTCTTCGTCGAAATGCCTTGAGCAACTACGGCACAGCAGCCGAAGGTCGTCACAGGCGCACCAAACCGAACCTGCAATAGCCGGGCCCCAGTCGACGACGCACCACTCAGATTCCCACACGCACACTCCGAGTCACATTCTCACCCACCCACAGGCGCCTTCACGCACAAAGTTGAAGTTGCACAGGCAAAGACCCCTCCACACGTGTTCGGGCGACTCTGCCGTGTCGGCCGTGTTGCTCTTGAGCGCCGCTATTCGGATTCGGGTTGCGGTTGCCCCTCCTTCTTACCCGCCAGCAAAAGCCCACTTCATATACAACGACTGCCTCTCGGGCAACAGCCGACAATTGAACTTTGCTTCATCGACGCAGAATCGCTCCCCTTGTCGATTCTCTTCGTCTTCGATATTTCCTTCTTTCCTTCACCAGAGACGGCAATTCTCTTCCACAACTGCCGCAATGGCTGCCACTAAGCTCGACGGCACGGCGATTGCTAAGTCTATCCGCGAGCGGCTCTGTGACGAAGTCGCTGAGAAGCAGAGGCTCAATCCTAGATACAAGCCTTGCCTCAAGATCATCCAAGGTATGTTATGTCACCTGTGCCCTCTCATAGTTTACGTCTGTGCTTAATGCTGATTTGATTCGTCTGCAGTGGGTGATCGCTCTGACTCTTGTTCGTGATGTCCTGCCCCGCCATCCACAACCTGATGGATGAATTCCCATCTCACTGCTAACCCCGCGTAGCTACCTATGTTCGCATGAAGCTCAAGGCCGCCGCAGAGGTGAGTCAGATTTATTCACTTCCCCACAAAGACTCATACGTTGACTCATTTATCATAGGCTGGAATTGATAGCAAGCTGCTTCATTACCCTGAGTCTATCACAGAGGCGGAGCTGCTAGACCATCTTCGTCAGCTGAACAATGATCCTGCTGTCCACGGCATCCTGGTTCAGCTGCCCGTCCCTAGTCACATCTCTGAGTATACTGTCACGTCTTTCGTGGCAGACGAGAAGGATGTCGACGGCTTCGGTACTAAGAACATTGGAGAGCTTGCCAAGCGAGGTGGAAAGCCTCTCTTTGTGCCTTGTACCCCCAAGGGTGTCATGATACTCCTCAAAGAGTCTGGCGTTGACCTGAAGGGAAAGAATGCCGTTGTTCTTGGACGAAGCGACATTGTCGGAAGCCCTGTGAGCTATCTGTTGCGGAACGCTGACGCTACTGTCACCGTCTGCCACTCCAAGACAAAGGGCGTGCAGGACCACCTCAGGAACGCAGACGTCGTTGTCGCTGCTATTGGTCAACCTCAGTTTGTTCAGGGCGACTGGTTGAAGCCCGGCGCTGTTGTGATCGATGTCGGCACCAACTTCTTGCCTGACTCCACCAAGAAGTCTGGATTCCGTCTTGTTGGCGATGTCGATTACGCCTCTGCGGCTGAAGTCGCATCAGCCATTACACCCGTTCCCGGTGGTGTTGGACCCATGACCGTTGCTATGTTGATGCAGAATGTGGTTGATGCCACAACATGGTACTTTGAGTCTCAAAAGCTTAGGAAGACCATTCCCCTGCCCTTGAAGCTTGAGGACCCTGTCCCTTCAGACATTGCCGTATCCCGATCGCAGACCCCCAAGCATATTACCCGCATTGCCGCCGAAGTAGGTATTTCTCCCCACGAGCTGGAGCCCTATGGCGCGTACAAGGCCAAGGTCGATCTCAGCTTGCTTAAGAGACTGGAGCATCGGAACAACGGCCGATACGTCGTCGTTACTGGCATCACCCCGACACCCCTAGGCGAGGGCAAGTCTACTACAACTATGGGTTTGGCTCAGGCTTTGGGAGCTCATGTTGGCCGATTGACGTTCGCCAATGTGCGACAACCCAGCCAAGGTCCTACTTTTGGCATCAAGGGAGGTGCTGCTGGAGGAGGCTACAGCCAGGTTATTCCCATGGACGAGTTCAACCTGCATCTTACCGGAGATATTCACGCCATCACCGCGGCCAACAACCTCCTTGCCGCTGCGATCGAGACTCGCATCTTCCACGAGAACACCCAAAAGGACGGCCCCTTGTACAGGCGACTGGTACCCGCCAAGAACGGCAAGAGGCAATTCGCCTCTGTCATGTTCCGCCGACTGAAGAAGCTCGGTATTGACAAGACGAACCCTGATGACTTGACTGAGGATGAGATCCATCGATTTGCCCGACTGGATATTGATCCTGAGACCATCACTTGGAGGCGAGTTCTGGACGTCAATGACCGTCATCTTCGTGGAATCACGGTTGGAACTGCCTCTACCGAGAAGGGCCAGACCCGAGAGACCGGTTTCGATATCTCCGTTGCCAGCGAGTGTATGGCTATCCTGGCTCTCAGCAACAGCTTAGCTGAGATGCGAGAGCGTCTGGGCCGAATGGTGGTTGCTACTTCGCGAAACGGCGACCCCGTTACTTGTGACGATATCGGTGCTGGTGGCGCTCTCACTACTCTCATGCGGGATGCTATTAAGCCCAACCTGATGCAGACTCTTGAGGGTACCCCTGTCTTTGTCCATGCTGGTCCTTTTGCCAACATTAGCATCGGCCAGAGCTCTATCCTGGCTGACAAGCTTGCACTTAAGCTTGCGGGTACCGAGCCTGATGAAGACCACAGCGAGAAGTCTGGTTTCGTCATCACCGAGGCCGGCTTCGACTTCACCATGGGTGGTGAGCGATTCTTCAACATCAAGTGCCGTACTTCTGGCCTGGTTCCGGACGTCGTTGTCGTTGTAGCCACCGTTCGAGCTCTTAAGGTCCACGGTGGCGGCCCTCCCATCGCCCCTGGCGCTGCTCTCAGCGCTGTTTATAAGGAGGAGAATGTCGACATCCTGCGTGCCGGCTGTGTGAACTTGAAGAAGCACATTACCAATGCCAAGTCCTTCGGCATTCCTGTCGTCGTGGCTATCAATAAGTTCTCGACCGACACAGATGCTGAAATCGCTGTTATCCGCGAGGAGGCCATCGCCGCCGGTGCTGAGGATGCTATCCTATCCAATCACTGGGCCGAGGGTGGCAAGGGTGCCGTTGACCTGGCCAACGGTGTCATTGCCGCTTCTACGAAGCCCAAGCACTTGAAGCTGACCTACGACCTCGAGGGGTCTGTGCAGGAGCGCATTGAGGCCATCGGTCAGAAGATGTATGGCGCTGAGAAGGTTGAGTTCAGTGAGCTTGCCCAGAAGAAGGTGGACACATACACTCGCCAAGGTTATGGCAACCTGCCCATCTGCATAGCTAAGACGCAGTACTCCCTTTCTCACGATCCTGACCTGAAGGGTGCTCCTACCGGCTTCACGATCCCCATTCGTGATGTGCGAATGGCTGCCGGAGCAGGATATCTGTAAGTTTCTGCCTAATATGGGCCCAGAACATGAACGAAATCGACTAACACGCGTGTAGATATGCCCTGGCTGCCGATATCCAGACTATCCCCGGGTTGCCTACCGCCCCTGGCTATCTCAATGTCGATGTCGACACCGAGACAGGCGAGATCGACGGTCTCTTCTAACCAAAGCAAACCAAACAAGACTCTTGTGTTTTGAACTACTGGCCGAAAACTGGCACAGTATTGTACCCCTCAACTCAACGTGGGATTATGGGCTGGAAGGCGAAACATTGGGACGTGGCATTTCAACATATGGTGCGGGATGGGCTTGGCGGATAAATAACGCATGTGTCAATATTGGCGATACCTAAAATTTTAAGAATCCCACTTATATTCATTCTTCGAATGCTTTATACGATAGCGTGATGGTGTGAATCAAGTACTACAAAGTGCCGACGTCCTGGGTTGTTGAGACGACATCACCAGACGAGGCAGGACGCATTTTCACTTCTGCCGCGTCTGAACCCCAACAACCCCGGCGAAACAGACGTGACAGATGAGATAACCCGGATACTCGCAGCGGATGAAACCGAGCTATAAGACGTACTGTCGACTACGGGGAGATTCGAGAGATCCAATGGTTTAAGATTCTCGCGACCAAGTAACGACATTCCTTTCGGGCAGACAACAGAAGGTATCTGTCTGTCTTGTGTTTGGTTCTAAAAAGGCTACAAGAGGAATAAGATATCTAAAGTTGATAAAGGTATTAAATCTCTCTACTGAGAGTGGGTCGAGTGAAGGAATATCGATGTATATAGAAACTATTCTCGCTCTCGGAGGAAGACTTGTTTTTGTAGTGGGAGGAGAAGTCGAGGTGTAGAGTATGCCATAGGCGGGAGAGAAAGGATGCAAAGAAAGAGGCAGGTGAAGCTGGGGAGTAATCTTGGGGCCGCTGGCGAAAGCTACCCCAATCTTCGTGTTTTTCTCTAGGCTGGGAGATACTAACAATGATAACGGAGTTGTTCTATTGCGAAGAGTTCGGCGATCGCGCCGTGACGGACTACATGTCTATCAGACGACCCTTACTACACTGAGGAATTTACCACTGGACTAGAAAAGTGTGAGTCAAGTCTCGACGGCCACGCGCGATGCATTTAGGGGCTTCGGCACACCGATGCATGTGTCAATTTCGTACTAATCGATATGGGCGAGATCAGCAAGCTAATCGTCCAAACCAATACGAACAACCGAGAGGCTGTGGCCAAATGTATCGGGAGACTACTCGAACACATACACCAAACCGAAGGTACCTAGCGAGTACAGGAAGAGCTGTGGCGGAGTGGACATGTCACAAGATCCATAAGAGCCGTGAGATCATCAGTGAGCAGAGTGAGAAGGTCCAAGGTGCGAATAGGGGCGATGACAATGTGAAAACCCGCGGGTGTGCCCAGAGCTCCACAGTTAGCTTCACCTCAGGGTGAGCTTTCAAGGAGGACTGATGTCTCCTGTGAGGATCATGTGCCGGCACTCCAACTGTTGTTAACAGACATAGCTGAGAGGGGCTGTCGCCACATGTAGCAGGAGATGGAGACAAAGGAGATGTTGGAATCAAGTGGATGACCGCTCATGAGTACGTACTCGAAGAAAGATAACGGTGCTTCTGGACGAGGGCCATGGTGTCTCAAAGACCAACCTTCCGAGGCTATGAACAACAAGCTTGCGGATAAAATCCGAGATGAAGGGATGGCAGGCAACCCAAAAGAATCAAACCCACGCGTCTACAGGAGTAAGATACCACCCCCCCAACAACGCCACGGACACTTTCCCTCTCATTCTGGTGAATACCTGGACGAGAGGGTAGAACGGCCCCCGCGGCGTCCGTTGACAGAGATGCACGTCTCGTCTAGAACAACTAGGCTTCGAAGCCATCAAAGTGACGCTGACCCCCTGAGACGCCGAGCACCACGCCGGGGATCATGCTTCAAAGCAAGGGAGGAAACCCCTCAATGCAACAGCTTCGAGAACAAGACGGGCGATACTGTAGACATCACGGCGGCGATGACGATGCCGACGCCGACGCCGACGCCGCAACGATTCACCTTGTGGAGGAGTTGACGTCCCTGTCGTGTGGGCTGTCGTTGGCAAGCGGGGCTTAGCGCCATGCACGATTCGTATAGCAAAGCACCCTTATTGACTGGTCCAGCAGGATGAGGCTCAAATCTTGAAGTATTGAAACGGGCTTGGATTGTTCGGGGATGCAGTTGGGATGGTGGAGTGGCAGATCGCTATACGAAAGGTGCATATGAATGGCGGCAGTTTATTGGACAATAGAGTTCTGTAGTGGGGACAGTGGAACCGGCAGACGCACAGGTACCGCAAATTAAACAACCCTTCTCGAATTCGGATTGAGAGTGTTTATCAGCCTAAATCAAAGACGACTGCTGGATGGTTATGAATGTAATTAATTAGGCTCGCCTTTTTACCTCATATTTGGGGTCAGAATGATGGTATCAAGTATGGTATCAAGTATCTGGTGACCGACCAAGATTCTTTCAACCACATCCAATCCAATAGAGCTCTGTTGCAATGCCGAGTCCCCTCCACTGGAAATTAACCTGCTGCTGCCCCCTGTCGTCATGCCCATCATGCCCTTGTCAGGTCTGTCAGGCCTGTAGACTGATAGGCTAGATCCCCTGAGGAATTGGCCCTGATCCCCGGGAGAAAAACTCCCCGGCCGAACCGCCTGCAAATGAGAATCCAATAAAAGCGGTCTCGGCAGCGCGCCAATAGCACAACACGTTTTCTTATTCGGATTCCCGATCACCACCGCCAGGCCACACGCTCTTTGGCAACACGCCCCCCTTCTCCAGTCTCCCCCCTTCCCTCTTGTGGGTTGTAGAATCTTCGTCGCCATCACCTTCTTACACTCCCTAATTAAGCAGTTCGCAAGCTTCGGCCCACGTCCCTTGATCGGGAGACGCCGTCACCGCTCTCATCCCCCTGTTCCGGCTCCGGGGGCGCACCACATCCCGTCTGCATCTTCTCAACGCCAGGATTGTTTCTTGCACTCTCCCTGGCCCTTTCCCTTTCTCCTCCACTCTTTCCCCTCCGCTCCGTCAGTCACAGTCACACACGAAGCCTGGCTCAGCCCAGTTGTCTCCAGCTGTCTCCCGCTACTTCCCTTGGCTGGAGGAGTCGCCTTCCTACGACCGACCACGAGGGCCCTTGGACGCCCACACCCAAGCCCACGCACACGCCCACTCGCGGCAATCTCAGTCTCTCTTGGACCGCCGTCTTGCTTCATCCCTCTTTCTTTTCTTCCTCTTTCTCATATATAAAGGCTCCTTTGGGTCCACCGTTCAGTTCAGCATGTCGTCAAGGTATTCTCTACGCCAGACACCCAGGTTCGTCTCAGTCCCATTCCTTCCTCTGACCTTCTACCTTGCTTGACCCAATTGGTTATCCTGGACAAGTCAACGCGGCCACTTGGCCTTTGCTTCCTGTCTACACGTGCCGAGCAAGACCAGAGACTGACCTCTCGCCTCTAGGAAGAAGGAACTCTTCGAGGGCATGGTAGAGACCCCCATTGCTGCACGCCGCTCACGTTCAACTCGCCGCCAGACTTCTCAACCTCTGGAAACTTCAGACGTCGATAACGACTCGAGCTCTGCCGCTGAAGGCCTCTCCCGCTCTCGCCCCGTCCGTCGACGTACTGCCAAGTTTGTCGAAAACCTCGACGAGGACGAGACACAAGACACCGACGATATGGCGACTGCCACTCGCACCGCCAATGGCAAGGCCAACGGCTATGCCACTAACGGCCATGCCACTAACGGCCATGCCAACGGCCATGCCACCAATGGTCATGCCGCCGCCAACAAGGTCATAGAGAAGACCGAGGGCGTGCCCAATGATCCGCATGTCGTCGACGGTTGGAGGCCGGGTCAAGACCCTAAGATTGACTACTCGGGCGAATTCGAGTTTGGTGGTTCTCTTGGTACCGCCGCTATGATGCTCTTCTTCCCCATCCTCATGTGGTACATGTGGGTTGGGGCCACCTACTATGATGGCAAATTTCCCTCTCCATCTCCAGGCCAGACCTGGGGTGAGTTCGCCGCCCACCTCGTCAACCTCGTCTATACCGGTGCGTTCCCTCGTGCGGAGGTCTGGGCCTGGTATTGGTCCTATCTCATCACTATGGGCGCTTTCTACTGCCTCCTCCCTGGTGTCTGGGCCTACGGCAAGCCTATCCCCCACATGGGAGGCAAGCAGCTGCCCTACTTCTGCAATGCCTACGTGAGCCTCTACACCACTCTCGCCCTCCTCGCTGGCCTGCACTTCTCTGGCGTCTTCCCTCTCCAGACTGTCATTGACGAGTTTGGCCCTCTCCTGTCCGTCGCCATCCTGAGTGGCTTCCTTGTTGCCTTCGTCGCCTACTTCTCAGCACTCTGGCGCGGTAAGCAGCACCGCATGACGGGTTACCCCATTTACGATTTCTTCATGGGCGCTGAGCTGAACCCCCGCATGTTTGGCATCCTCGACTTCAAGATGTTCTTCGAGGTTCGCATGCCCTGGTACGTCCTCCTCATCCTGAGCCTTGGTGCCGCCGCTCGCCAATATGAGCAGTACGGCTACGTCTCGGGCGAGGTCTGTTTCCTCCTCATGGCTCACTTCCTCTACGCCAACGCAACTGGAAAGGGAGAAGAGCTCATCGTCACCACCTGGGACATGTACTACGAGAAGTGGGGTTTCATGCTCATCTTCTGGAACCTTGCTGGCGTTCCTCTCTCGTACTGCCACTGCACCATCTACCTCGCCAATCACCACCCAGATACGTACCGCTGGAACCGCTGGATTCTTGCTGCCATGTTCATCGCTTACCTATTCGTCTACTGGGCCTGGGACACCTGCAACAGCCAGAAGAACCGCTTCCGCTCCATGGAGAATGGCACCGTCGTCTGGCGCAAGGCTTTCCCCCAGCTCCCCTGGCAGACCGCTCACAACCCCAAGACCATCAAGTGCCCCCAAGGCACCATCCTCGTCGATGGCTGGTACGGTCTTGCCCGCAAGGTGCACTACACGTGTGACACGTGGTTTGCCCTCTCGTGGGGTCTGATCACTGGATTTAACAGCCCCTTCCCTTGGTTCTACCCCATCTTCTTCACCTGCATGATCGCCCATCGCGCCCGGCGAGATATTCGTCGGTGCCGCCGCAAGTACGGCGATGCTTGGCTCGAGTACGAGCGACAGGTTCCTTATCTCTTCATTCCCGTAAGTCTTTCGAACTGGTTCCGTCCAATAGCTCGTCTTACTGATACCTTTGTTAGTACGTCATCTAAGAGGATGTTTAGAGAAGGAGGCCCTTGAGAGCTCACTTCTGTCTTGTCAAGGAACCTGGGGTTCTACCCCATTCAGTATACAGTGCCCGGGATACTATTGAGAGGCAGGTGTTGAGGTGGTGCTTTTGCGACCTGGGGGGAAAGAAAAGTATATGATCAACAAAAAGGAGGTCTTTGTGCATGACAAGATGAAGAGAAGTAGTACAGGGTCAGGGAGTTGGTAAGAAATGACATCTGGCTCTGTTGATGTGAAAGAGGCGGGATGAACTATTTGGGCTGGCTTAGAAACATTGTAATAGGATATTGCTTGTATATATACCTGCTTTCAAGCAGCAATACAGTGGGGGTTTAAATCAACTATCACCAACGCTTGCTTTTAATCTCCTCTTTGTCTCAACGTCGTATCTTTTGAAGTCCACGTAACTAACAACGAGCGAGGCGCTATATCAGCACATCAACCGTTGCGTGCCTCGAAGAGGAAGCCGGGTATCAATCATGCTGGATCTGCTGCCGTAACCCGATTCTTCACAGGATACAGATGCGAATACGAATACGAGGCCAGTCCCTCAATTACATACGCCGTCCCAGCATCTTGAAGCGATGAGCGACTGAAAATAGAACCAACCGAAGGAATATAAAGTCAAAACGTGGTGCAGGAAACAATTAGCGGCAGCGTACACTAGATACTTGAGTCCCTTCACCGTCTATGATGAGAAGCCACCCAGAGAATAACACGCATGTTGACACTATTTTACAGAAACCCTCCAATTCATCTCATCCCGTCTTCCCACAAACAAAAATACCAAAAGCTCGAGTTCAATTATCCGATATACGCGCAAGGGGGGCAGAGTATAAACAATGCCCAAGCCTGCGCCCACGTCCCAAATCTCCCGCTCTGTCCCTTCTCAGGTGAGCAACGAAGAAAGATGTAACGCCGTTTGTTGTCTCATTCAGTTAAGCCATGTTGGAGAGAACAGCTCGTGTGGTTAGATGAGGGTTGTCAAGCTGTCTTCCGAACAAGTCATGTCGCCGTGTTCCATATTTAACAGGTGACGTTCTGGTTGGCCTTGGAGTTCATGAGCAGGGCAACAATGAGACCGTAAAGACCTAATCGCCATGGTTAGTACGTTGAGGAACATTCAACAGGTTCTACGTTTGTAGAGACATACCCAAGACTTCAGCGAAAATGAGAATCAGAATCATGCCGACGAACAGACGGGGCTGCTGCGCAGTGCCTCGTACACCAGCGTCCCCGACAATACCAATGGCGAAGCCAGCAGCAAGACCAGCAAGACCGACAGAGAGACCAGCACCGAACTGAATGAAGCTAGTGAAAAGGGGAAGGTCTTGCTTCAGACCATCGGAGATAAGAACCGAGACGACCAGACCGTAGATACCGATGATACCAGCCATAATGACGGGAACAATGTCTGCCAAGATTAGTATCAGATGGATAACGAGCGATCGATTCGGGGTCGCGTACTCTTGACGATAAGATCGGGGCGGAGGACACCCATAGCAGCAATGCCGACACCAGACTTGGCGGTACCATAGGAGGCACCGAGGCAAGTGAAGACAATGGCGCAGGTGCAGCCCATAGCACCGAAGAAGGGCTATAAGATGGTTAGCTATGTCAGTCTCCATGTCGGGTTGATATTGTCGACGCCCTCAACGCCAGGGCTAGGTATCCCGGGTGACGTCGACGGGACGGATGACGTGGAAGACTAACCGAGTAAACGGGGCTGTAAAGACGCACATGTTAGCTTCAATCATCGAGAGGAAGGTCGCAGAGACTCGTATCAATGGGCTTTCGCGGTGCTGAGCGATGCCTCGAGCTCCGGGTGATGCCCAGGGAGCTCGGTGATGACGGGGGCAAGGAGGCGCGCAAGCACGTACCAGTATTCGGAGACCATTTTGACGGTGTTTACGCGTGAACGAAGCAAACTTTTGTCGGCAGAATCGGAGAGAAGCTGAAGGCGCGACGAGAGCGGCGGACGAGCTGATTAGCGACGGAGCGTCGGGGGATGAGTCGTGGAATGACCGGTGCGTTGGGGCGAAGGTGTCGAGGTGGGAAGTGTGCTTGTTAAGGTCTCATTCCAGGTTGGCGTCTGGTTGGCGGCAAGGTTTTGCTGTACACTGCTGGAGAGAGAGCACGGGGTGCCTTACATAAGCCAATACGGGGAGGCTTGTTTCGGATTAAAGGTCATCCGGCGAGGCAGTGTCAGTGCGAGGAGTGGTTGGTTCAGGAGTGACAAAGTGGGGTGCGCCATGAACCGCAAGGTCTCAAGCCGTGGGACACTCTGGCGCAAGGCTGCTGCCCCCCATGTGAAATTTTCGGGGCCTTGGCGCTTTTTTTTGGTGGCACCTTTTTTTTCTTCTCTTTGACTTTGTCGAGAACTCGCCAACCACGCTCCATCTCAATCTTCAACCTCCAGTTATCAGGGCGAGCCAACGCAAGGAACCCTGAACTTTGACTCTTTCTTGTAAGTTTGTGTTCTTCCCTGGCTTCGCAGTGTATCGCGATGCCTGTTTTTAAGAAAAGACCAGCAGCTAACCGCCCGCCACCAGAACCTTTCCTCCCACGAAACCCTCGGTTTTCTCCTTCATCATGTCTGAAAGCGCTGGTATGGACATGTCTTCTCGCACAAACTTGTCTGTATAGACTAACGTGCCATTAGCCTGGCCCCTGGCCGATCAGAAGCTCGAGCAGGAGCTTCTCGATCTCGTTCAGTCGTCTCAGCGTACGTTTCTCCGATATCTCAACGAAGTGACAACATATCGCTAACATATCCTGTCACAGATGCTCGTCAGCTCAAGAAGGGTGCCAACGAGGCCACCAAGACCCTTAACCGAGGTGTTTCTGAGCTCGTCATCCTCGCTGCCGACACCCAGCCCCTCGCTATCCTCCTCCACCTCCCTCTTCTTTGCGAGGACAAGAACGGTAAGCGCAATTGGACTCGGGCGATAGTAGACTAGGTTGCTAACATGGCTTTGATAGTCCCTTACGTCTACGTCAGCAGCAAGATGCACCTTGGCCGTGCCTGTGGTGTCAGCCGTGCTGTCATCGCTGCCAGCATCACCAGCAACGACGCCAGCGAGCTTGCTGGCCAGATCCGGGCCATGCGCGACAAGGTTGAGCGCCTTGCTATCTAAGATACCCACGATCACGAGGAAAAAAGATGGAATGGTTCGTCAATGGGAGGCTTTCGGCTTAATCGCTTGGATTTGTTAAAGGTTGACGGCGCGGCGCGTCGGGGCGAATTGGTGTATGAAATTGAAGCCACTTCGGTAAGATAGTAATATCGCCAACTCTCATGACGAAACAATGCGAAAACGAGCAGAGTGGATGTGACTTGATTAATTCTCTTGAATCTAACTCAAGCGCTTGTGCCAATTACCCCAAGCTGCAATACGAATGCGACTTCGGAGCGCTACGTGCGTGGGCCGTTTACTGGGCTGTATTCGCCGGCTTAGCAAATAAGACCACGGCTGGCTATGACGTCTCCACCAACCAGTGCGGTCATTAGGCGCTGCAGTCGCTTGCTTTTTTATGAACTGGTGATTCTTAAGGTGCAGCTCAGCCCAGCTCAGCTCCTTCTGTCGTGACCGCCCCGGAAGCTACCTTTTATATATAGTACTTACCTTACGTTGTTATATCTTTTTGGTCCTATCTTTTTATTCCGCATGCCTAGTGATTGCAGTTGACACGGGCCCTCCGCACAATGCCAGGCATCGCCCGCAAGGTCGTCATCTGCGCAGCAATTGACGGGCTTATTATCCAGCCTCTCTCCTCCAAAGGCCAACGGCCCTTCCAGCCTGTCCGGATCAAGTACGACGACGCGACGGTCTCGGCGTTTACGCGCGAGCATGTTCTCGATGCTTCCAAGCCAGATTCATCTTTCGAAGCTTTTGGGGTGATTGGTATGCGATTGTGGCCCCGCGCTTATAGCCCTATGTCTATGACATAGACTACCTTAGCTGCCAAAACCTATGAGAGGTAGACTAACATGATTGCGACTTGTCCAGGTCTCATTACTATCTCAAAGCTGAGTTATCTCGTTACTATTACGCGTCGCCATCAAGTTGCTCAGATTTGCGGGCATCCAATCTACGTTGTGACTGAAGTAGCCGTCACGCCGTGCACTTCCAAGACAGGAGCCGACGAGTCTATTCGGAGGACCTCCAATCACTTGTCTCGGCAAGCTCGTGATTCTGGTGGGGAGAGTGAGAGTAGTGAGGAAGAGGTTGAACTGCCCTTAAGAGTATCAGATGAAGTGGAGGATGCCGTCATCGAAGACGAAGATGCCAGGCCAGATTCCGCCAGGAGCCGCGTCGCCGAGGACGTTATCCGCCGGAGGGGCAGCTACGGGCGGTTCGCTCAGAGATGGTTCAGTCGAAGTGGATGGACTTTGGATCAGAAGAGAATCATGGGATTGAGCAATGCGCCAAGTGTTCCAGAGACGACAACCAAAGCGGCTACTGAGGCTTCATCAAGCAAGACGTCAGAGGAGGAGCCAAGCCAAGCACCCCTCAACGAGCCAGAGCTGCTCCCAAAGCTTCTGAGAACTGTCCAGGTTCTCTTTGGCTCATCCCGGAGCTTCTACTTTTCCTACGACTTTGATCTCACACGCTCCCTCGCTAAGAGATCAGTACCCCCCAACAGTGAATCTCCGCTTCACACCCAGGCCGACGACGTCTTCTTCTGGAACCGGCATCTGCTGCAGCCCCTCGTGTCAGCTGGATATGATTCCCTTGCGTTGCCTTTGATGCAGGGTTTTGTTGGGCAGAGGACATTTATTGCTGATAGCCAGCCTCCGCAGATGGATGACACGGGCAAGGATTCCGTGGAGCTATCCAACCTTTCACCTTCAAAGTCACAACCAGGCTCACCCGTACCTGATAGCTCTAGGGCATCTATCGATCTTCGTTCGTCTGAAAGGAGGTATCTCATCACCTTGATCTCGCGCAGATCCACGAAGAGGGCGGGACTAAGATATCTCCGCCGCGGTATCGATCAAGATGGTTTCGTTGCAAATATGGTCGAGACTGAGCAGCTTCTTTCCTCGCCTACATGGGATCCGTCTTTGAAGATATACTCCTTTCTGCAAATCCGGGGCAGCATTCCTCGCTTCTTCACCCAGTCTCCGCATTCATTCAAGCCTGCTCCGATTCAGCAGCACTCTGATGAGGCTAACCACGCCGCCTGTCGCAAGCACTTCGAAAGCCTCTCTAGGAACTACGGTCAGCTTCAAGTCGTCAATCTTGTTGAGAAGCATGGAGTCGAGGCCACAATTGGCTCCGCCTACCAGTCGAGCGTCGAGGAGATCAACAAGGAAGCGGGTGAAGGCGAAAAGATACCATTTGAGTGGTTCGATTTCCACGCCGCCTGCAGAGGCATGAAGTTTGAGAACGTAAGCATGTTGCTACTGCAACTGAGAGACAAGATAGAGAGCTTCGGCAGCACCGTCCAAAAGGAGGGTGAGCAGCTGGGTCAACAGCAAGGCGTCTTGCGTACCAACTGCATGGATTGTCTTGACCGCACCAATGTTTGTCAGAGCTCCTTTGGAAAGCATATGCTCGAAGTCCAGCTTAAGGAGGAAGGTTACGACATGAGCGCCCAGGTGGACCAGGAGACGGCTTGGTTTAATACTCTTTGGGCAGATAACGGCGACGCAGTATCTAAGCAGTATGCGTCGACTGCAGCAATGAAAGGCGACTATACGAGAACACGAAAGAGGGACTATCGCGGAGCTTTGAACGATTTGGGTCTGTCACTTGCTAGATTCTACAGCGGGTATGTCCATGATCCTCCCTCGACGCTGTGTCGTCTTGCTAACCAGAGCAGAATGGTCAACGACTATTTCAGTCAGGCGGCGATGGATTTTCTCCTCGGCAACGTGACTGCCAAGGTGTTTGAGGAGTTTGAGAGCGATATGATGACCAAGGACCCTGCGGTGTCTGTTGTCAAGATGAGACAGCTCGCCGTTGAGCTGTGCCAGAAGCGGGTGATAGCTGACGAAAAGGAGGAGTTCCACGGAGGATGGGTGCTCTTGAGCCCCAATGCGCCTGACACCATCAAGTCCTGGCCGTTAGAAGAGGTTGTTCTCCTGCTGACGGACGCCGCCCTTTATCTCTGCCGCTTCGACTGGAAGTCAGACAAGGTGTCCTCGTTTGAGCGCGTCGAGCTCGGCAACATCACGGGCATCAAGTACGGAACCTACATCACCTCGACCATATCTCTTTCTCACATCAACGAGACCAAGAATGCCGGCTTCGTAGTGTCGTATAATCCTGGCAAGAGTGACATCCGCCGCACCAACACGCGAACGTTTTCAAGTCGAGGCGAAATAGCAGGCAAGGACAACCCTGCCGGACAACGAGATGCCAGCATCCCTGCAAGCTTAACCAGTTTACTCTCCGGCAAGTCCAAGGCGTCGCCTGGCGAGCGCCGGCTTGTCTTCAAGGCTACATACGTAGACTCGTCTGTCGCCGTCCTCGGTGACGATGGCCCACGACAGACAGAAACACAGCAAGTTTCTACTATCTGTGCTGAGATTGAGCGACTGGCGCTGGAGCGGCAATTGGAGGGTCCAGGTGAGGAGCGCACGAGTCTCGTCGAAACGGGAACCATCATTTCTTTGGAGGAGGCGAAAAAGAATACCGGATTGCTGGAGCAGCTGGGGCACTCGCTCAAAAAGCTGGTATGGGCTTAAACAATGCCATCCTCATGAAACGCCATAGACGACCCAGATATGAATCCTAGCATAGAAAACGCAGATCTTAAATGCCAAAATTTTGCTCGAGGCCTTATCATGCTTGAATCAAAACGACTTTTCCAAGCGATACAGATGTATCTGATAGCGCATGTTCTCTAGAGGAATCGGATAAGACAGGCCTTCCGGAAGACGGAACCAGATGGAATCTTCGGATTGTAACTTTTCCCAGGAGTAACCTGGTGTATCAGTTTCGAGAAGCGTGTGGTCGAGCAGCCATTGCATAGGATACCGCTTTTTCTCTTTGCCCAGGGCTGCTTCCGAGTAACTTCCCGGGCTGTCCACCACCAAAACCAAGCTCCCGGACGCGAGGACTTGTCCAAGGTTCTTGAGGAACTTGGTCGTCCTACTGATGCCCTGTTCTGTGTACAGCTCGTTGAGTGTGAAGAGTAGAGTCAGAACGATAGGTACCTTGCCGTTGGCACACCAAGTGGAGAGCGAGTCAACATCAAGAGCCAAGACATTTTGCTGAGCGACATCGAGAGAGAGCTGACCCGGCTCAAGAAGAGCATGATTACCGGCTCGGATAGCGGCTGAGGCGTAATCTGAGATAGGAGGGGGGGCACTGATGTTGGACTGAAGTAGAGAGATAACTATGGCCCAGGGAGCCGAGTCGAGAAGCGTCAGGCGGCCGCTGCTGGAGGTGGCCTGGAGGTAGGACGCAAAGGCGAGCTGTTCAGCTGCGCTGCCCCCGATAGACACCATTTTTAAAGTCTTGCGATTTCGGGGAGGCGTCAAGGGGGTGGCGTCGATTTTGGGAGCCTCGTCGGACTCTTTTCCAGCAGATGAGGCGACCTCTTCAGGCATACCCTTGTTACTCTCCGCATCATCGTCTTCGCAGACCAGTATTCCATCCAGGTGATCCTTGATGCTGAGAAGGACAGTAGCATAGCATAGGGCTCGCGTGGGGCTCCATCGTGCAGCATATGCTACAAGATAATCCTCTCTCCCAAACGCAGCAGCAAAATCTCGATTGAACAGAGCTTGCTTCACTTCTTGGAGCAGACTCGAGAAGCTGTCTGAGGTGAGAACTGAGCTGAAGGCATTGGCGAAGATATTGAGCAGGCGTTGCTGATCTGCCTGACTTTGTAGAACTGCCGAAGAGTTGGAAGTCCCTGAAGCTTGTGGCGGGACAGCCGATTTCTTCTTGCTCGGCTTCGGCTTCGAATTCGTAGTCGAAGTCGAAGTCGAACTGTAACTGCGCCTGGATGAGGCCTTCCTCGGGGGCGCTATCTTCTTGACCATCGCTTTAGGTAGAAATAGCACGATCTAGCTTGTCAGCTAGGCCCTGTTGGCGGGCGCGTAAATATCCAGTGTTGGTGGTGGTTGGTGGTGGTTGTAAATTCGAAAACTCGGTCATTCAGGCGAAATCGAAGCCCCGCTCGTTCGAGGCTGCCCTACCGGCGGTGCCTGCCCTCATTTCTCGGTGAAGGGGATAGACCTACCGTGACTGCCGGGCACCTAAGGTAAGGTATGTAAGCCACAGCCCACCAAGTTATCTCCCGTCGTGAATATCGCATCACGTCTCAATTCTGCGTTCGTCATGTCACCATGGCAGCCGCTGAAATAGTTCAGAGTTAGTTTGGGGCAGACGAGCTGATACATATCATATCATTCATCAGCCGTTAATTACCATGTTCTTGATAACCGCTTACACAGTCCATCCTTTACCGTCTTGGGCTGGGCATCTCCGCCGACATGCCGAGTGCAACCCACACACCTCACACCTCGCAGATTCATGTCTACGAGTGTACTCTGTACAGTACACCTCCGTTCACTCCATGTGCACAGCTCTGGTCTCTGAATATCGCTGCGCGTCGCTTCCCCAGTCTCGACACCGAGACAGCCGCTCGCTCGAACAGCCAATTACTGTACTTGTCTGGATTGGTGCGGATGAAAAGTGAGGTTGTCCAGCAGCCGGTCCAACCAGGAACTCGGGTCCTTTTTAACCAGCGGGCCTTTTCACTCTGCTGTCAAGGTCCGCATCACGTTGATAGAAGCCACAGCATACGGCATGGTGTCCGACTCGGCGACGGGAGACGGAGTTGCCCCTCTTGAACCCCCCGCGGGGCCAGCCAATTCAACCTCCGTCCAGACCATCCATCCTTTTTGCCTGTTTGCCTCCCTCCGGCCTCCGGGTAATTTGATGAGACGGGTCGAGAAATTCTGCAGACTCAGAATGAGTGAAATAATTATACCGTCTACCAAGTCCAACGTGGAGATACCTCTTGTTGGTGCGTTTACACACCCTTCCGAGAAGGACTCGGGAAAAAGCCGCAAGTAGAGCTAAAAACTCAACATGCGGCAACATCATCAGCAAAATGCCCAAAACCCAGCATGATGGGCATACGGAGGTTCACTCGAGTAATGACGGAGTGGCCAATCGACGTCACAACAGCGAGGGTTCCATAACTGGGACCCTGAATTGATCAACGAACGCGCTGAGAACCAGAGAGATTGCGCCAAGGGACAGGCATCTGTTGCCCATGAATGGACTTGAGACTCGACAAGTTCGACGGGATTGTGGTTCCGGTGGAACGCCTCGTGTGAAGCGCATCCCAGCTCAGTGTATCAAACTCCCAGGAGTGTATCAAACTCCCAGGAGTGTATCAAACTCCCAGGGCGAGGCGAGCCAAGTCGCAGGAGGAGGGGCACTCAAAGCAACCTGGCGTCACTGGTGCCCCCAGGGACCCAACATACCCCCACCGGGACCCCACTCGGTGCGATTCGCCGGGCCACTGAACTTGTCCACGCGGCGAAAGCGGCGGGCTCTGGTTTGTTTTTTTGGTGAGCTTGGATCTGAATTTGGGTGAGGTAAGGTGCCCGAACTTGTCAATGCATGGCGCCGAGCAGCCCTGGAGCCGTCCCCCCTAGCAGCCGCCTAAGGACCCAAGCTCCATAGTGGCCGCCACTTCAAGAGCAGAGCTGCGAGACGTCGTCGCGATGAGCCAACCACTCACATCCTCCTTGATTCCGTGATGTAGGAGTGTACCTTGGTACCATGACAGTACTTCGTCTCGTAGCAACCAATGCCCGTCCAATCCCAGATCCAATGCTCGGCGTGATACATACCGCCCGGCCGAACATATTTTTTTGACAAGGAAAACTGGAGACCGCTAATTACATGACCGGCCCCTCCAACAACGTCAGAATTGTTCCGTTCATATCTCCGTCATTCGACTTTCTCTCTTCCCTTCTTCCATCCTTCCTCCTCCTCCTCTTCCTCTTCCTTCTTCATAGAATCATCTCTCATACATCAGCAAAAATGGGTTACGGCGAGATCGATCAGAAGGCCATCAACACCATCCGCACTCTTGCGGTAAGCTCCCCTCTTTGCCTTTTCTTCCCCTCCAGCTCCCTGCATTGGATTTACCCCGCCACGACTGCCCCGCCATCTCATTCACCTTGGGATGAGGGACACGCAAGAATGTGGTGAGAGACCGTGTCACAGCATCACGAGAGAGCGTCACCGCCTCATAGATTACGTTATCGCGATTGCTGTCATCGTGTTCAGTTTGCGTGCAATAGCTCTACGGAGCTCTCAAAATGAGGCACTAGGAGGATCAATGAGAACTGACGAGCTCAATAGGCGGATGCGACCTTTCACAGCAACTCGGGACACCCCGGTGCTCCCATGTGAGTTTTCCCACCCTCTGCCTCATCATCATCCTCGTCAATGAGCTCTCTGGAAGAAAGGATAGCCGTACTGACACTATCGTGAAGGGGCATGGCCCCTGTTGCCCACGTCCTCTTCAACAAGTTCATGAACTTCAACCCCAAGAACCCTGACTGGTTGAACCGTGACCGCTTCGTCCTCTCGTAAGTGTTTTCCCCGGCGGCCGGCATTACAAACGACGCGAGAGAAAATAAATTGACCATCTCGCCCCTCAGCAACGGCCACGGCTGCATGCTTCAGTATGCCCTCCTCCACCTCTTCGGCTACGACCTCAGCATTGAGGACCTGAAGGCCTTCCGAGTACGTAACTCCGATGTCGCTTCCCCGCCAATGCATGCTTACCATTGCCATAGAGCGTTGACAGCCGGACTCCCGGTCACCCCGAGGCCCATGACAC
The DNA here is from genome assembly GCA_014899095.1 of Fusarium buxicola. Taxonomy (NCBI): domain Eukaryota; kingdom Fungi; phylum Ascomycota; class Sordariomycetes; order Hypocreales; family Nectriaceae; genus Fusarium; species Fusarium buxicola. The sequence goes on from JAAVUK010000734.1 coordinate 20,682, forward strand.
CCCCGGTATTGAGGTCACCACTGGTCCTCTTGGCCAGGGTATTTCCAACGCTGTTGGTCTGGCCATCGCCCAGGCTCACACCGCGGCTACTTTCAACAAGCCCAATTTCGAACTTGTCAACAACTACACCTACAGCTTCCTCGGCGATGGCTGCTTGATGGAGGGTGTCTCGAGCGAGGCCTGCTCTCTCGCTGGTCACCTCCAGCTCGGCAACCTCATTGCCGTCTGGGATGACAACCAGATCACCATTGACGGTGACACCGCTGTTGCCTTCACTGAGGACGTTCCCAAGCGATATGAGGCTTACGGCTGGCACGTCATTACCGTCAAGGACGGTGACCACGACCTCGCGGGCATTGAGGCTGCCATCAAGGAGGCCAAGTCCGTCACTGACAAGCCTTCCCTCATTCAGCTCAAGACCACCATTGGTTTCGGTTCCTTGAACCAGGGCACTCACGGTGTCCATGGCTCTCCCCTCAAGGCTGATGACATCAAGCAGCTCAAGGAGAAGTTCGGTTTCAACCCCGACGAGAGTTTCGCCGTCCCCCAAGAGGTCTACGAGCTCTACGGCAAGCATGCTTCCGAGGGCGCCGCTCTCGAGCAGGAGTGGAACCAGCTCCTCGCCAAGTACAAGGAGCAATTCCCCAAGGAGCATGCTGATCTCGTGCGACGACAGACTGGCGAGCTCCCCGAGGGCTGGGAGAAGAGCCTGCCTGTCTACAAGCCTTCCGACCCTGCTGTTGCTTCGCGAAAGCTGTCTGAGACTGTTCTTAGCAAGATCGAGGCCGTTATTCCCGAGCTGTTCGGTGGTTCAGCTGATCTAACTGGCTCCAACCTGACTCGATGGAAGGGCGCTGTCGACTTCCAGCCCAAGTCCACCGGTCTCGGCGACTACTCCGGCCGATACGTCCGATATGGTGTCCGTGAGCATGCCATGGGTGCCATCCTCAATGGTCTTGCTGCCTACGGCACCATCCTGCCTTATTCTGGTACTTTCCTGAACTTTGTCTCCTACGCTGCCGGTGCCGTCCGTCTGTCGGCTCTGTCCCGCATCCGCACCATTTGGGTTGCCACCCACGACTCGATCGGTCTCGGTGAGGACGGTCCTACTCACCAGCCTATTGAGACTCTCGCTCACTTCCGTGCGCTCCCCAACACTCTCGTCTGGCGACCTGCCGACGGTAACGAGACCAGCGGTGCTTACTACGTCGCCCTGACTTCCAAGCACACCCCTAGCATCATTGCTCTCTCCCGTCAGAACCTTCCCCAGCTCGAGGGCTCGACGATCGAGAAGGCCGCCAAGGGTGGTTACGTCCTGCACGACGTTGAGGGCGCCGACGTTACCCTCGTCGCCACTGGTTCCGAGGTTTCCATTGCCGTGGACGCCGTCAAGGTCCTCAAGGACAACCACAACATTAAGGCTCGTGTTGTCTCCCTGCCCTGCTTCGAGGCCTTCGACCTCCAGTCCAAGGATTACCGCCTGTCTGTCCTGCCCGACGGCATCCCCTCGCTGTCCATTGAGGTCATGAGCACCATGGGTTGGGAGCGCTACACTCACGAGCAGTTCGGTATCAACCGCTTCGGTGCCTCTGGTGCCTACAAGGATGTCTACAAGGCAAGTTTTCCCCTGCCGCTGGCTGAGCCCAGCTTGGGCTCAAGCCGTCCTCCAGACTCCACAGAATCCCTCTCTAACCCCTGCTATAGAAGTTCGAGTTTACCCCTGAGGGCATCGCTAAGCGTGCCGTTGCGACTGTCGACTTCTGGAAGGATGTCCCCAACGTCCGATCTCCCATCAACCGTGCCTTCCAGCAGATCATCTAGATTTAAGACAAAGAAAAGAAAAAGGAAAATAAGAACAAGACTGGAAAGCTCAGGACTGGGCTAGCCCGGGCAGAATGGTTATGCAAGTGATGACGATAGGTTTTGGAGCAAGGTTTTATGAACTTTAGGTAAATTAGACATCCCGCAAGATGAATTCAAATCTTTTAGAACAAGAACTGTGGTATCTGTCTGCCGTGTGATTTCATGATGCAACAAAACAGAGTTTGATGGGTATGTCTTAGCCCAGACTCCATGCCCATCTCTATGCGACCTTTGAGTTCTCCTGCTCGATAGCATTACCCATAAAGCCAAATACTCGCAGCTCGTCCCACTTGATCCAGGAGGATGACGGCTCGAGTAGGTTACAGCGATCCTTTCACCAAGATTTCCCACCATTCTTCCTCGCCTTTTTTCATGTTCCTTTCATGTTCCTTCGTGGTATCGCATTGTATTGCATCGCTTCGTAATCGTAGTTCGTCATGGCGCATATCAACGGCAGGTCCCCTACATGACGGGATATGGCTGTCACTCCGGCCCGTCCTCGTTTGCCCGCTCTTGACTCTCGGCCACCCACTCCCTCTGGAACTCTCTTCCAACACGCTCTAGCCTTGCAGACGCGCGACGGGCTTCTCTCGCTTCATCAGTGGATCCCGCGACGACAACTCCAACAAGCAAGGGCGCCGCATCCTCGGAGCGCGGATCGTCTTTCGACGGTGGAGGTTCGGTCCGCGGTGCTCGAGAGTCGGATCCGTGACTGGAACCAGGCGCGGAGCTCGGGCGGCTTGACGACGAGGTTGCTGCGACGTTGTTCCCGGTGCTAGGCTCGGCGGCGTCGCGGGGGTCGCGGGGGTCGAGGTAGGAGTGGAGGACGACAGGCCCGCGGTCAGGGTACTCGACCATGAGGCGCTGAGGGCGGCCGAGGCCAAGTCGCTGGGCGGCGGTTTGGGAGGAGAGGGCGCTGGAGGTGAGCGAGGTGAGCGACTCGAGGTGGGATTGCGACGAGGCCGAGGTGATGAGCGGGGTGAGGGTAACGTCGGAGAGGTGGAGGGAGAGGG